>ML217702.1:2005-44999 GCA_004785975.1 Popillia japonica | reverse complement strand
AAAAAAAAGGGTTTTGCGTAAGCGTAACAAATAACTGTATGAAAAAGAGAATTATCGTGAGTGTAAATTTACGATGAAATGCCTTGGGAAAAGCTGCGTCGTATTACATACGTTCGGTACAACTTGTTTGATTGCTATTACATTTTTTTACTTTCTCATAATTTTGGATGATTATGATGGCAGTAGGAAATTTTAAACAAAAGTTGATGCAATTTTGTCATATTACAATTACGTCATAATTACGTACATTCATAAAACAGTGTACGTGATAAGTATTTGTAGGTAAATTCCAAATTATACCATCATTATAATTATTATTCTGGATTACATGTACTGGTAACATTTTATATTGGTATACAGAATACGAATAAAGAAAGAAATACACAGCAACATTTATTTTTGCTTTTAGGATTTAGTCAATCTCTAGTTGTCACCAGAAATAAAAAGTAGTTTTTGATATCTAGAGACGATAGACGTAGTATTTAATATCATGGTAATGGCGTGTAGGTCTCAAGAGCAAATAATAGAGATACTTATCAATGACAGTTGGATACGATAAAAACTTTGTGTCACAACAAAAAATATTAGATAGCGACTATTTCTAGTCGTGAATTAGTAGATACTAATTGGCAACCAGATAGTTATTGTGACCAAGAATTCGAGTCTGCCAGTTTAACATCGAAGAAGAAGAAGCTTTGCTAATGACCACCTTCTCCAGAAAGTAATAACCAAATATGAGGTTAATGCAGTGGACATTCAAGAGACACATGCTACTAGAAGGATTTCGCTTGTTGAGGACTACATGCCATATACTATATTGCAGTAAGAGATCTGCTGAAAAGTTTCAAGAAACTAGGTGGGAAGCATACGTCGAAAAACATCGATCAAAAAATTAGCGATAATGTTTTGGAGATTTCAAAATCGATTTTATATTTGCCAGAGAATAAATGGGTGGTGCATTGAAGATTTATTTTCACTTTTATTTATTTATTAATTGCACCAAATAATGTGCAATAGTAAGCACTCATTGTAGAAGTCGCAGAAGCTGTTCTTGTCTACTAAAAAATCGATATAGCAAAGATTTTTTAATAAAATTAATAAAAATCCATTACTGGGAAAAGGACGCACTGTAAATGACTGCGTTTATAAATTAGCAATGTGGAGAACATTCTGTTCTTCTAAATATGAAATAACACTTTATACATATATCAAGTCTTTAGAGGAACATATTTCACCAACACTTCAAACTTTGACATGCATGAATACAATTTTCTTCTCGTCATTAACTGGTGTTGCTACTTTCCTCAATAATGTCAGACGTTTCTGAAATGTCACCTCTGCTCAAATCTGTATTACTAGTATTCTGATTATGTATAGAATGAGCGTTACTGGAACTACTAATTTGCTTTACGAGTAGAAATGACAGTGTTGGAAAAAACCATGTTTTGTTATTCATTGTAGGTCTTAGAATAGTAGCAATTTTACGTTAGGTAATACTTGGAGATGTTCGAGGGTATTTATTTAATTGTTAATTAACGAAAAATTCAGCATATACCTTGCTTCGAAAGTACTAATTTACTTTTTGGTACTACAAGAGTGATTTGTCAAACGATCTCTTGGAATCGAAAGACTTAGATAGTAACTTGGTACCTATATATGTACAGCGTTAGTAAAAAGTCCCGGAACGGTCGAATAACTTTGTTATTTGAAAATTATGATTTCTGAAATTTGGTATGCGGGTATAGTTAATATAAATGCATTTTATGCAATACAGTTTATATTTTTTTCACTTCCGGTTTAATCGGCAATACGTCCAACTTTTTTTTTAAACAGAACGCTCAGATTTTTTTAACACTTTTGAATGCAAAATAAAAAACTACGTTCAGGAAGTATTAAGATGTTTATTTTTATTCGCAAGAAAACAGTTAAAAAATTAAAAAGTGTCCTAATATAGAAAAATCAAGATACCTGTCTATTCAGGTTGCGATTACAATAATTGTTCAAAATGCTCTCCATTTACAATTTGACAAAAATGTAAACGGTCAGTAAAATTTCTTATTGAATTTTGTATTTGTTCTGGAGTGATGCGATTGGCTTCTTGAACTATTCTCTCTTCCAATTGTTGAAGATTATGGGGACGATTTTTGTACACTTGACATTTCAAGTGATCTAATGGCGAGAGATCTGGCAAACGTGCTGGCCATTCGATTGCTCCTCTACGTCCGATCCAACGTTCCGGAAAAATTTCATTCAAATAAGCGCGGACATTATGGGCAACATGGGGGGGAGGGGAGGGGGAGCCTCATCTTGTTGAAACCAAAAATGTGCATTAGGGTGATCACCTATGTTTGCATTTGGAAAGAGGGCCGCAAGTGCTGGAACAATCTCATTTCGCAATAAATTTAAGTAGACGTTGCCAGTTAAATTTCCTCTTATAAAAAATGGTCCTATGATGTTGTTTCCAACAAGACCAGCCCAAACATTCACCTTTTGAGGACGCTGTGTATGAACTTCTTCAATCCAATGCGGATTTTCAATTGACCAGTAGCGACAATTATGTCTGTTCACAGTGCCGTTGAGACAAAACGTTGCCCTCATCTGAAAAAATGATGTGATCTAAAACATTAGGCTGCTGCTCGATCAATTCCGTCATTGTTTCGCAAAAATGTAGTCTACGATCTGGATCATCTTCAGTTAACTCATGGACGGGATACATTTTATAGGCTTTTATTCTTGCTGATTTAAGAATCTTATGAGCAGATTTTTGAGAGATCTCATGAATTTGACCTAATTCTGTTGTGGACACGTGATGATTTTCTTCCACTTTAAGTAACACATTCAAACTAGTTTCTTCATCTGTTGCTGTTAATGGACGTCTCCTTCTAGGTAAATCCTTCACCTGACGAAAGACTTCAAACTTTTGAATTGTTCGGCATACCGTACTTTTACTAATGTGACGATCCGGATAAACAGTATTAAACAAAATACGAACCTCTTCAAAAGAACGTTGACGATCACCGTACCCACGCATCATTAATATCTCAATTCGTTCTGATTCAGTAAGTTTTACTGCCATTTCCAAATGTGTCAATGTCTAAAATAAGTAAATTTATAGCGATGCAAAAGTTAAAACGCTTTTAAAATTGTCAAATGTGACGGCAAAAAGAATGCAAACACTAAACAACAACGTTTTTCAAAGGTACCTTGTTTTTTCTGTATTAGGACACTGTTTTAATTTTTTAACTGTTTTCTTGTGAATAAAAATAAGCATCTTAATACTTCCTGAACGTAGTTTTTTATTTTGCATTCAAAAGTGTTAAAAGAATCGGGGCGTTCCGTTTAAAAAAAAAAGTTGGACGTATTGCCGATTAAACCGGAAGTGAAAAAAATATAAACTGTATTGCATAAAATGCATTTATATTAACTATACCCCCATACCAAATTTCAGAAATCATAATTTTCAAATAACAAAGTTATTCGACCGTTCCGAGACTTTTTACTACGCTGTATATAAATATTTATTAGTTATGTGTGATAATAAGAATGGATTTGATTTGAATTAAATCTATTTCTATCTTTATCTACATCAACACAGAAGCAATGATAGATAATAATAGACTTGTGACCTTTTATGAGATTTATGGAAGCGAGGGCTACACTATACAGAGATAGATACAGTATGTATTCCCAAAAAATGCTTATAACTTTTTGGTACTGTTTCAATAATCCAATAAAATCCTGGTTCATTTTGATCTTGATGTCGTGGAATGGTTTATGCTGGGCAAACATTTGATTTCCGGATTTATGCTGATTTTGTCCAACTTTCGAACTTAATTATTTATAGTTATTATTTTTGCAATGTTTTGCGCTTAACCAAATAAATTTGATACTGTATTACATACCTATTCGACATCCACTGTATATTAAAGACTACAGACTTCAGGATTTTATTATTGTTATAACATTGTTTCATTTATCTTTAACCAAGCAGTCAAAGTTAGAAAAGCAAAAACCAATCAAACTTTATTTTATTATCTTTATTAATATATCTCTTTTACTATATTATTCTATATTCAACATATTTTGACCGTAATCCAGCTCTAGCAAATAGCCATCCATAAAATCAGTTTTGCTACAAGAATGGCACATTAAAGCGTTAACCTTTTACTAGCTCCATTTATATAAAGGGGCATGAGTACAAACAGTGAATCAAGACCGCGGAGAAAGCCTTTATATACCCCGAGGTTAGAAGCAAGGGTTGTATTGTTTACCTCCGCACAATATATATGAACTTGTGTTGTCAATATTGTGTGAACAAATCTAATAATAGTGACGTTCTGAGATTCGGCAAAACTTTATATGAACTTCGGAGTGCGTGTTTACTATTGCCGTACGATGTTCTTCTTTTCTTGATAATCTGATATCTATTTATTCGATACTGAAAGTTAGATGTTATAACTTACGAATTGCAATAGCAGCAATATATTATATTACAAATTAAATTGTGTTAAATTGTGCATTCTAGATTAGCTATTTTAGCTATTTATAATCGTGCACGAATATATTACTGAAAATATTTACAATTTACAAGTATGAAGAAATGTAATTGGTAATTCAATTAAAAATCCATTCCACATTTAGAGTAGCGAAAAATACTTCTTGTTACTTAATAATAGGTAATGCCGTAAAATAGCATGTAAACTAAACATTACTCTTTCCAAGTTCAATTAATCATTACTCTTGGACATGCAGTTTCTTAGAACATGATTAAAAATATTTTGTACCTATGTATGTATATACATACACAATAAGAGTAGTAGGTGCTATTAAGGACAGGTGTTACTTCTTGACATATGTAATCTAGCTATCTTAATTGTGTTTGGTAATTGTTTTCAATTTAAATCTGCTAGGAATAGCCTTTTTAATTACATGAAAGCGATTATCCGTATCAGGGGATCATTTTCACTTATGTTGTAATTAATTTCAACTCTAAAGAAAGATTTCTATTATAATTCTAATATGGCAGAAATGTATTACTTATTAGCAGTGAGATAAACTACGCGGAGTTTTTTAAAGTGACAATAAGGTCTTTAATTAAATGATTCTTGCTGCTTGTCCGATAGTAGACAATACTAAAACTGAACAGTCAAATTCGGAACATAACCTCAATGCGAGAGAAAAATCCAAATTGCAAGGCAAATCCGAATGAATCAAAGCAGATTGGACTAACGTCATTTAAGCATAAGTTTATTGAATTTGATGCTACATATGTATCTAATTCAAGAAAGACTCAGTTTTGATTTGCCTGAGAGTGGGAAACTGTTCTTCCAGAACCGATGAAACAGTACAAGTGAAATCTAAATAAGAATTTTGTGTGTCTTTGTCCATTAATTGCCAATGCAAAACACGTCTGGAAATCAGAAAATACGACATCCTAACTCATTCAGGAGTGCTATTTCAAATGAATTATGCGCATTAAGAAAATAACTTTGAAAAATCTAGATCTGTGGCAAGAAATTCTGATACACTTTGTGACTTATATTGGATATTATGAATATCTGCACCAAGGTAGGCAGGGTACAAGACTTTTATAGTTTTCTCTGTTTAATGAGCAAAGAAGTGGAGTACTTTGTCATTAGACATACCAAACTAATTTACTTGTCCCAACTTGTACGCCTATACAGTTACAGTAACTAAAACTAGGAAGTGTTTATATCCTGTCTTTTTTGTGCAGTAAAAACAATTAGCTACACATAAGCTGCAAAACAACATATGATTAATAAAAGTCTTCAGCTCTCTGGGCAGGAGTGTGCTAAAAATTGCACAATTAATATATAGAAATGGGAAACAGACTTGCTCAAAAATAATAATAATCGATACCGATTTTTACATAAAATTCCTAAGACTTTTGATTAATATAACATTAAAGCATTCCCCCAACACCTACTGACAATAGACTCTAGGGGTGTATATTGTCAGTAGGTGTTGGGAAATGCTTTTATGAATTTTAATGGATGTACGGATGAATTCTAATATATACATACACTGTCGGCTAGAGCAGGTACCTCTCAACAAAAATGTATGTTTGAAATAAATAGATACAAAAAGTGTGGCATCTTCAGTAAAGCATGGCTTCGTATGTTGTCTATCATATGGTCATCAGTATTCATATCTAAGCTTAGAAATCTTTCTAAACCATGATGTGCGAAAACTAGTTAAAGTTTTGTTGATCAAAGTTCTGACATTAAATTACTCGAAGCAATATCATCATTATGACAGACAAAAATTAGGTTAAACTTTTGAAATGGTCACCACAATACCCACCCAAACTTTAATCCCATCGAAAATTGCAACTAAAGCTAGAAGCAGCAATGTTAATTTTTGAACTTATTTATTTTATAATCAATCAACAATAACAAATTCACATTCAATAGATTGTCAATTCAACTATTCCCATATTAATACATCCACCAATACAGTTCTTTCAACAACTGACAAAAATATATCAAAGACCCTAGTAAAACACGATATAAATAAAACAAATAATAATAATACAGACCCAAACTATACAAAATTATTGGAAATGACACATAACTTATTTAGATCTATTTAAAATTGATCGCATCAAGTTAGCATAGACCATATCCCTAGATCAAATAAAAATCTTGCTGGCAACACAAAAAATGACTTTTTAATAAAACTGAAATTTATGAATTAAGGTACCAGGCCATTGCCAAATGATATTTGAAAGACTAAAGTGGTAAAGTGCTTACAAAGATATATCGGTCCATCCCCGAAAATATTCGCATTATCAGTGACATGATATTATTACATTGACGCTGACAGTTTCTAGAGATTTAGATAGGTATGAATCAAATCTGCATAAATCAGCAAGAGTGAAAACATTAACATCTGTACCTATTTTGAAAGATAATTAGATTCTTTGAAGCATATTATGACAATGGATAAAACTACTAATTTTTAAGAATCCAATAACAAAAATAGCAATAAATGGAGAAAAAGCGTCTTGGTTCTCCAACCCCCGAAAAGATTCATGTTCAAAAATTCAATGAAAGAGTTCTTCAGTTTTTCTTGAATGGCCATGGAATAGTTAACTAAAAAGAATTGCACTATCACAGGAGATTATTATTACAAATTATTAATCATCTTAGAACAAAAAAAAAAAAGTAACCAATATATTCTATGCTAGTTTAAGGAATTTTGTTTTTAGAGGGTGATAGATCTACACCAAAATGGTGCAATGTGGAATGTAGTATTCGAATTAGTGAAATAGCAGCTCTAATGTTTGTGTAACGAAGACTAAGAATCACTATGCGACGTACACTACATAGTTATGTTAATTAGATACAATAAATGGTTTTTAAAAACCTGAAAATTTATTAATTATGGCAAAGGAAAATTAAAGCTTAACTAACAGGTAAAGCACAATATAGTAGGTACTGGAAATTTTCGTCATACTCTGGGTGACAGAACTTTCCTCGACAAGCTGTGAATGAGTTATCTTACCCGTGTGTATTTAACGTGTAACTCTGTTATTATCAGTTCACCATTACATACATTTAGTTTTATCATCACTAATTAGAATCAGCAGTCAAAAGATACATACATAAGTTTATTAATCCATACCATCAGACATCCAAGCCGCGCAACTAACCAAAGCATTCCTAATGGTGTTCGCTGTATATCCGGCAAATTGCCCAGTCATTGTAGGCACCAGTCGTTGTTTGTTCAGGGCCAACTGGCCGTCATCGTTCGCTATGAGGGCTTAATTTGGTCTCTTCATTCCGTACAATGATCAAGGTATCGCCTCGGATCACTGACAATGGTATTTAGTGCTGTCACTAACACAACGAGCATCGGGCTACCGATATGTACGGGGTTCTGTTGCAACGGAATGCCGATATTTCAATAATAATTATTAATAAACGTGACGATAAGTGAAGTGCTGTGCTTCTCGCTTCGTCCGTCTCCTATCATCATCGCTAAAGAAACATTGGATTAGGCGCGATGGGCTGTAATTAAGAACGTGAAACGTTTCTCGATTGTGCCTATACTGCCGTCAACCGTAACGATACGCTATATGGGTGTGTATGTATGTCCAACGTATTTTTGACGGCATAACACGAGTATGAATTGAAAAATTCGTACCACTTTGCAGCCGCATTGTTGCCTCGTATGTAATTTTCGGATCAGTAGAAGTCAATTATTCAGTTCGTACTTGTTGTTATAGATTCTTTTTGATGATGTGATATGTTTTGTGATGCGGTTGTATACGCATAGTTCAACAACATTTGCATGCTTTTATTTCTGTAATTTTATTGTACAAAGCAGATTGTAATTATAGAATAATAGAACAATAAAAACTTTAGTGATGTGGAGAAGTATACGAACTACGAGATTTTCCTTTGGATATAATGAATCTGTGATTCAGAAACATTGAATATATTGTCAGATATATCAGACCATATTATTTGATAACTTATCGGTCAGAGTTTTAGTTGAAACAGCTTGAAAAAAAATGGAGGTTACATTGTTATATACATATATTTATGGTGCATACATATATACATATGTGCTTACATATGTTTTAGAGCGTATGCTACTGTATAAGTGTTTAAGCTAGCTAGAGGCGGAGTAATTACTTCATCTTTTCGTAGAAAAATACTTTCATCGAAATGTAATTTAACGCGACGGTTAGATGAAGATAGCCATATCAAATCACTAATTACAATATGGATGCTAGCACGATATATCTATAAATTATGTCAGACAGCTATGTATCTAAATTTCGTGGAAAACATTCTATTAAGCTGTGAACTTATTAATTTGCGTGTGCTCATAGAGATATAGGTACTATTGTGGAGGTTTTTATTTTGAAATATTTCGAGTAATGTGCTTTATTACATGTGTAATCAAACACAAGGATAAAGTGCATATAAAAACATGATTTGGACAATTGATCCATTTTGGGTGAGTAGAATCGTTTATATTACTAGAAATGTTAGAATAAATTTAAAACAACTGTAATTATATCTCTTTGGAGCACAACCTTTTTGGACAAACTAAAACTTATTCTTCATTCAGTGGTGCAATTTCAGATTTAACGCCCGGAAATATTTTTAATAATGAAAAAATGTAGAAAAATAATCATACCAACATATTTATGTACTGCTATTTCTGATCCTCTTTAAGAATTAGTATAACATAACTTTTATGTTTGAGGAAAAAAGAAAAGACCCTAAAGCAAGGAGTCGTAATATTGATGCAACCGAACAAGACAAAGGAATAACATCTGACGAATTAATAAAGGCGGTACGAGAAATAAAGAATGGTAAATCGCCTGAAGATGACAAAATAACGTCTGAGATGATCAAAAGCGTGGGTGATAGTGGAAATCTACTTTTGAAAATGTTTAATAAAGCCTGGAAGGAAGAACAAGTACCTGAAGATTGGTGAACTATAACAACTACAGGGGAATCACTTTACTGAACACCAGTATGAAACTTTATGAAGATATACTTGAACAAAAACTTCGAAAGATAGTTGAACAGATACTATTCGATTCTCAAACCGGCTTCAGAAAAGGGAAAAGTGCAATGGATCATATTTTCACTATTAGGGAAATTATTACGAGCGTGCAAAACAGCGGAGAATCTATATTCATGGCGTTCTTAGATATAGAAAGTGCTTTTGGCAGAGTGCCACGTCAACTAATCTGGAGAAGCCTACAAAACAAAAATGTTAATAATAAACTAATCGGTTGTGTGAAAAGCATATATAAAAGTACCAGTGTAATCAGCAAGAACATGAAATCGAATCATTTTAAAACTAACAAAGGAGTAAGACAAGGTGGTAGCCTAAGCTCTTTGCTGTTCATATGCTATTTGGATGAGATTGTGAAAGACGTGGAAAAACAAGTAAAACCGCTATACAGATATAGGATACAGAAATCTCGAAAGCGTAAGTCTCTCGGAATGCCTTTTTGCTAACGACATTCTAATAATAGCCGGAAGCGAGAAGAAATTGCAATACAACCTAGATATATGGAATGATCGACTGGAAAAAAATGGAATGACAATAAACAAAGATAAAACTAAATTAATAACAAAGAAATATATAGGAACAAAAATGTCTTCAGAATAATTTATCGACCAATTCTTGTATATGGCTATGAAACTTCCGTGAAATGCAGGCAACTCAAATGAAGTACTTACGAAGAGTGAAACGTGTGACCATCACAGACAAAATCCGTGATGATACAATTAGACAAGACCTGAACATTGAACTCGTTTTAAATTTCATCGAAAAAAAGACAACTTGGATGGTGGGAACAATTGCAAAGACTAGACGGAAAATCACAAGTAAGAAAAGCATGGAAGTCCAAATCATGCGTGAAGATGAAGAGAGGAAGACCCAGACAGGCATGGGACCGAGTGGTAGGAAAAAACTTGGCACAGGGACGGGAAACATGGCAAGAAGGTAAGGAACTTGCAGCAAACAGAAAAACTGGAAAGCCCTCAGAAATCATTGAAATGTATTTATACATCCCTACACCCCTAAGGGTGCACGGGAATTTTTTGATTATATATATATAACTTTTATGGGGTTTTATGGAGTTAATTGCAGATTAATTTGGGGGTTGCAATTTGGAATGATTCTGAATCGACTATAATTACTTGGCGAAGGTCCAAACAGATTATGCCTTAAGTTTTAGAACTCTAAATAGTGGCTGCATAGTAAAAAACTGCTGCAAAAGTTTCGAAAGGTGTGTGAATTGCAAATATAAAACTAACAAGTATGTAGTTCTAGAATGTCATTGTTCAAATGCGAAATATTTAACAATTCTGCTATTCTTCAAAATTGCAATTCCGAACAAAGCAAACTATCGTTGCTGACAATGTATCTAATTTGCCTGAGTATGCAAACTTGGCACTTATTGGGTTATATAAAGATATGCTCCTTCTGCAATAATTATGTCCATTCAACAACATTTCTTCCTTGCGACTCTTATCTTCCGGTTTCTTTATTAATTCTATTGTTCTTCTATCTATATTCTGATTGTACCAATTTTATCAAAATTGTTAAATAATTTGCAATTCCTCATAGATCCTAGAAGCTACCTCCATGTTTCTATCTTATACATTTTAGAAAGCTTCTATAGAATTTAGTTGAGTCAGTAATCCTGCAGCTTCATTTTGAGTGGAGCTAAACTTTTTACCTGAAGTCACTTGTGTGTGCCTCCAAAGCGGCCATTATCCCAATATTCCAAATAATTAAGAAGTCTACTGGTTGTCCATTAGTTGTTTTGTTGGTGGTGCAAGAAACAGGTACAGAACGCAGTGAACGTTGCATACCGACTTTTTTCTTTATGTTTAAACTGTTGGCGATTATCTAAACATATAGCTATCATTGTTGTAAGATTTATCTCAGTGATCTGAAGATGTTATTAACGGCTAATAGCATATAGTTTAACCAGTATCTAGTACAAAGTAAATAAATGCTTTAATTAGGTCTACAGTCTTTTTTAATTAGGTAAAGAAAGCAAAATTTAAAAATATTTTTTAAAGGCAAATATACACAATTGAATCGTGCAAAAGAAGTCTTGAATGAAGAAAGTAATGGTTTCATAAAAATTATTTGGAACGATTACTATAGTGCCCAAAGCAAAGTGCAGGAGATGGGGCATGTTGGTAGATGTAATTTGCCACCTTGGCCCTCCATGGCAAGTACATATGTATATAATTGATACCTGCAGTATATTTTTTCAAAAATTATTTTTTTTGGTAAATTGTTTCATATATGTATATACCTTTGGTATTTTATTCTACATTTTTAATTAGTTTATTACTTTTGTTTATCTGTGTTACTTCTATTGTAACGATACTTATGCCTAGTATTGTGATTATTCGGTGTGTTTACATAAAGGGAAGGATCCAGTTAAGAAATACATAAATGTGTGTCTTTAAGATGTTGATTGAACTTCTACTTGGCCGTTCAGTAACAGCAGAGAGACTACCATTTTTCGTTACTTGTTCAAATTTAGAACCTGTTAGAATAAAACGCATTAGAAAAAAAATTGTGTACGGCACACATTGTTTAAAATAGACAAAGTATTAATTTCATTTATAAAACGTGATCAAAAATACAAATATAAGTGATTTTTAAATAGATTTCTCAGATGAAGTTTCGGTCCCTACGAAATAAGTGTATCAAGGTAAAGGTAGTGACCGTGAAAATAAATAAATATACATATTAGTGATCTTCACGATTGTGATGGTGAGTATCAAAAATTACAAGAATATTTATAATGAAATTCAAGGTAATCTCGAATGATCGTGTTGATAGTATTTGAAGACGAACTGCGGGCACCTCATACATCCTCAATTTTATGGGAGACATATCTCAGGAGAAATATTTACATCTTCACTGCCAGATGAAAATACTAATAAAAAGGCACTGCGAATGAAAGTTTAACATTAAAGAACAAAATTTGGGAATTGTATTGATACAATCATGTTGACAATCATAATAAATTATGTGTTTTTTGACACAAAACATTTATAAAGACAAAAATATAATAAAACAATTTTTTTACGAAATACTTTTCCACATTTCCAACTTCTACTAGCAAATTATAAAACAACTTACGACGGTCTTACGATTCAATTTAAAAAATGACTTCAGGAAACTATTCACAAATAAATTCCCCTGACAACCGTGACGGTCGTGATCCCCGAGTAGATCCGAAATTAAATAAACACAACGAGAGAAACGAGTGGATCATTTGTGGGGCGACCATCTGTGACCCCTCCGAACCCCACGTCCTCATTCGAGATATAGGAGAACAAGAAATACGAAAAAAAGATAAACGAAAATATTACGTAAATATCGTACGTTGTCGGCCGTACTTCTACAGAATGTCTTTTGTTAAACTTCCCGTCTTAAGTCGTTATTACTGATGGGTACGGTAATTTAATTACTCTTCACCTATGTTTGTGCCTAGGCAACGACGTCGTTGTCATTTCCTCCAAATGGTTATCCGTCAACTAAGCCAGTTTAGAAATAAATTAGAAAATATACATGTGGGTGTGTCTATTTTTAGATATAATAGAAAATTATGAAATATAAACATTTATTGTTATAGGTTTTTTTAGATTAGTTGAGTAGAGTATTGAATGTAGATCTTTATTTGCATTAAAATTGTTATTGACCAAGTGCCAGTTAATGATTTGCAATTGGATGAATTAGAAAGTACAAGCAATTTTTACTCGATTTTATTGTATTCCCTATTTATTTTAAGAAATCCAGAACTGAAAATTGTTGAAACACTATTGGCTGCATATTTTATCTAACCATCAAAACCACCAATATGAAGAGGCCAATGTGATACTTAGAAGTGAATTCCACTTCAAGTATCTTTTAATAAATTCTTACTCTTATCTAAAACCCAAAAAGTGTCAATAGGTATAGTCTGTTGTAAGTTCGTAGAATTATGTTGGCGAAGAACATATTGCACAATGTCTGCTATCCAACTGTGTCGTTTTTGTGGCACCAATCTAAATCGTGTTACTGCATTCAAATTAATAAATTTCAATTTCGTTACGAAGACAATTGAATATAAACATTTATCATCAAATAAACTACTTGTCCGCCATCATATCCCATAGACACTCTAGGGGTACCACCTAGGGGAATTGCTCAAATTGTGTGATATTTATCAGTTTTAGAGGCTAGTGGAAGTCATACATATTTTTTCTAGGTAACTCATATGGTACTTGAAATATTTTTTGAGTTGTCTGTATTTAGGATCATTTTTGCGAATTTAATATATTATAAAATCAACAACCTATTCACCTCTGACACATGATGCTTTTGGGATTTACGAATTATTTGGTTACAGAAATGTTTTCATTATATTCGCAATTTATTTTTTTGGTGCAGCATATAAAGTAAATTATTATTATTCGTCATTTAATTATCTAATTTGTAAGCGATAATGTAAACAAGTAATAGGTTAAGTAAATAAATAAAAGATATATTTTTCAACTTTTGTGCACATATTATGAACACTCCAGTTGAGTTAAGTAAAGGTATTGGGTTGGCTAAAAGGAGAGATATAAAGTTTCTGACTCAAGAAGACTTCATTAGAATATATAGATTTTTTAAGTAAAATTTTTATTAATTTTATTATTATTATTTTAGTTTTATTACATTTTATTAGTATAGACACTTTAGAGAGCCATTACCAGTAAAAAAGGGAATGTAGAAGATCGCATCGCGAGTTGTTTAGTGGTTAAAGTTCATAAACAAAACCTGATGCATTTTATAAAGAATCTAAGAAACATAAAAACATACAAATCTAATTGATTGGATATCCAATTTCAATAAGTACTCATGTCTTATGGATATGCACAAATGAAAATAAAACTACAAAAAATATAAAGGAGAAGAATAAATAAAACTAAAGGAATATAGCATTGCACTAATAATTGCAAAAAATTAACAATAATTACTGATCTAAACCACTACATTAAAATAAAACAAAATGAGTAAATGCAAATATAAAAATTAGAAAATTAAAAATTTTATACTTCTTAAATTATTTACAAATTAATGCTTTTTATTGAAAATCCAAAATTGTTAATATTAAAATATTAAAAATTGAACTGATTAAGTAAATTATATATTACTTACATGAATTGGTTTAGAGAAATATGACGTTAGAATGGTATCTGAAATAAAAAAAAACACCAACGTTAGTGACAGAGCCATATAATCTACTTTATTATGTAAGATGATCTGTTCTATTTTACTTATTTTAAAATGATGATGTTTCTATGAGTACACATAAGTATAACAAATTAAGGCAATACAAGGATAAAACATTCAGTTAAATAGCAACAAGAACAGACAACAAAGAGCATGTATTACAGTTCCGAAAAAATGTATTGATATTACCATGGTTAATAATTTTTGGACATTAATGTATACAAACTTTTTATATGTAAAGAATAAATATTTAACACTTTTGTAAACAATTGGTAACAAACAACCTATAAAAGAATAATTTTTTAGAACCCTATATATGTACATATGTACACATACATATATAAAGAAAATGAGTGGGCAAGTATCAATCTCCTTTGTCAAGATATAGTAAAAACCAAAATTAATTATCTTCCTATTAAAAAGCTGAATTATCTGGTTTAAACAATCTGAAAATTTAACGTTTCTATTTTTAGGTAGAATCCCTCAAGCAATACTTTGAAGATTATACAGACGCCTTTACAAATAGAATCGATTCGTGGAATTAAATTTTTTTTTTAGATATTCCCTTCTAACTAGAGAAGTTCGTAAGAGTGATCTAATAAAGTCAAAAAGAACAAGTTATGTATCTGCATTTTTAATCAATACTGAAAACGCAAAAATTATGGTGATAGAGAGATAGAAAATTAAGGACATTAGAATCGATGGACATCAAATAGAACAAGCGGAAAAATCTGAGGGCAACAATGAGAGGATGAGACTACTCAATGACCGCACAAACGGGGAAACTATTTAACGCTATGAAAGCGCAGTTCTTTGCAAAAACAGAAGTACCAAAAATAGCAATTTCGGATGCGAGACTTGGACTACGACAGAGAGCTACCGAAATAGACTGAATGCAATAGAAATGGGGTTCCTAAGGAAAATAGGAAACAAGAATGTATAGGATAAGAAATCAAGTGTATACAGAAACATTATAAATATTACACACACCAAGCACCATTCAACAAGAACAACTGAGATGGATTGGACACGTTTTGCGAATGAGTGAAAACGAAGGTGTACGAAGCAAGAGCGATGGAAAGGAAGAAGAGGGACAGACCCGCCAAAACCGCGCAGAATAGGAAAAAGCAATTAGTTATGGATGCTTCCACATATCAAAGAAAGAAGAAGAAGATGCCATTTATGTTTTACATGTACTTGTAGCAAACCCCAAAGTAAGAAGTTGGTATTTACCGGATTAGTCCACTTAGAATCCTAAAAATAAATAAATATAGACCACATCTAATCAATACAGCTTTATCAGATGATGCAGATTTTGTGCACATTAATAGTACAGATATCTTTGATAGGAATGGAGGAGATGCGGTTTTAACGCCTCTACAAGAACTCAATTCTTTCAATACGATCTAATTAAATTAATATTCTTCAGACATTCTATGCCTATAAACCAGCAATGATCAATTTTTTACACCTGTAGGCCGTTGTCGAATTTTCGAACCGTGAACAGGATTCAGATCAGTAATCCGTTAAAGTGACGTCAAATAAATATAATTTGTGAAGTGTGATTGTTGGTGTGTTGCCCGTTGTCGTTTCATTTTTTACGATCGGTTTAGTGTTTCCGATTGTCGCCGGTTAAGAAAGAGGGAAATTGGGCGAAGGCTGTGAGGGTGTCAAGTACCGGAACAAATAAATGTCCGACGTACTAAAGGAAACACGGTTCATTTCTGTAAAGCGAAAACATATTAACTCGTTAAAAGTTACAAGACCTGTCAGTTTAAATAAGGACGTAGAAATACGTACATACGTATGTATATGAGAAAAGTTTGATAGTAGTTTTCAAACTTGGTACTTTTTGGTTGGCTACTGGGAAATTCAGCAATTCTCCAATTGTATGAGGACGATTCGTAAATACTCTATTTTTTAGACGTGGGTAAATGAAAAAGCCATAATTATTAAATCTGGAAATTGTGCTCAAAAGTCTACTATTCGATTATAAAAGAGTTCATCCAATAATTTCATTGTTTCTCTTGTCTCTCTTATGGGCTGTTGCATTATCTTGCTGCAAGTATCCCCCACGGAACTCATCATCTTGTAATTGGTTTACAAATGGTAACAATAAATTACTACGATGGTGTTCTGCATTTAATAATAATAATTATTATTATTATTTCAAAAACTCAATAATATTTATTACAAGATAACAAACAAATACATGTAAGAGCCTGAAATATGTCATAAAAGAAACCAAACTAGCATCGCTAATTACATAGAAAATCATTTACACTGTAACAGGAAAGTGTTAATAAATACTCCTTCAATAGTTTGCTAAAATTAAAAATGTATGTCTAAGACGGTGGTTGATGAGACATGCTTCAAGGAGCCAGTATCGCTGGACCTTGTAGTGGCAATTTGTGAAACATTACTAAAATAAGTATATAAGCTTAGTTTTATTATTATTAATAACTAATCTGATATTCTGTCTGATATTCATTCGCTGATGCTTTTAAGTACTATTTCTGTTTTGTGACACATATCTGATGAAGATGTTGAAACTAAAATTATATTTATATCATCTGCATACAAAACTGTTTCATTTGCCTCTGATACAACAGACGAATGGTCATTGATATAAATTTGAAATAGAGTAGGGCCTAACACTGACCCTTGAAGCACACCGGTATTAATTTCTTTGAAGGTAGTGCTACACAGTGATGACTGTGAACTAGACTCGTATAAATTTAAATAAATGTTATTTTCGAAAAAGCGGACAATAAACTAATGGGTCGATAGTTAGATATATCGTTTACTTTTCCTTCTTTGAACAGAGGTACTGCCAACCAACTTTCGTTTCCTAAATAACCTTTAAAACTATATGTAAGGAAGTAGTACATAATTATGTGTGAGAGCAAAATTTTTTGACATATTAGTTAGAGATGGTAAAAAAATATTGATAAATGGAGTGAAATGATCTGACAAATTATTATCTCGCCTAGAAGATATCTTGGCTAATATTAACAAAAAAAAATATCTGACGACGAATCTTTAAATACGCTAGTATTTAGGTTCTTCGATTTTCCAAAAGAAATTGTAACTATTGAATAAATCACCAATTCATTGTTTATCCTATTATTAAATAATATTGGACCAATAATCCGTCTATGAGAAACAGCAAGACAAACGCCTATTTTTTGTGAATACGACGGTGTTTCAAGAATTTCATGTGGATTTTCACTAGACCAAATGCGCATTGTTTATTTGTTTATACTCGTATATTCTGATAAATAAAACCATGCTTCATGGTGATCAATTGGTAAAAGCGCTTGTACGCAATGAAATTTGTATGGAAATTTCTGTAAATCTTTTTTAGGATTCTTTGACAGATCCCATATGTGTGTTTGTTGTGAAAGCTTATGAATCGAGTTATTAGGTGATTGAGTTATTCGTTCTTCAACCTCTGCTATATTTTCAATTGTCCGCTTGAGTCGTCTACCAGCACCTGGTTCACAGATCCTGTTTCACGGAATTTAGCCACTAACTCTCGAATCAATTGCAGCAAACTGTGATATCATATGTTGTGGGAAAATTTGGAAAACCTGCCAGAAATTAGTAACATAATATCTTCAAGAAATAATATCATGGCTTGCTAGAGGGTAAATTTAAATAATCCTTAATCGGATGTTTTTTTACAACTAGATTATAAGAATGTAGTTTTAATAGTTCGTCAACACCTCAGCACATAGCCCACTTACTTCATTTCTGAAATATTTTTGAGGATAACTGGACTAGCCTCTGAAACTAATGGAGACCACGTGGCGCCCGTAACATAGTATATATTAATTTGTTGTGTATGCATCAAAACCTTATTTTTTGTAAGACACGCCTGTATATCTACTTAATACTCGTATACATACATATTTATGCAGTCCATCCAAACGTAAATTTTTCAATCAAAGCGTCGAATATAAAAGGCAAAGACGAAAATCCTGTTTCCTCGGAAAATCTAGTAGCGAAGCAGTGTTCTTGAATTTAAAGGATCTGTCCGTAATGTAATTACCTACAATACCGACGACCCTCTGAAGTAGGGGCTTTTAGCTAAGTTCGCACTTGAGTTTATAGCGTTACCAATAATACGCCCTAACTTTGTAATATGTTACAATGACAACTTACCCCTTAGGTAAATACCGGCTCTCCTCGAATGTTATTATTGTATAGATGGTAATTTAACTAATGAAGTTATTTGTTGTTCGCTTACTTTCTTCCTCGGGTAACGAACTTTGTAAACTTGTCGCTGAAATATGTCAATATCATTACTATTTTTGTTAAGTTGCAGTAGAAGTGGGATTTTGACAGGCTAATCTAGAATTGTTATAACAATAAAATATATTTTCTACAGCCACTAATATTATAATTTGCAATTGCATCACCGTCACTAATCCAACCTACCCCATCCCTCCATTACATCACTCCTTTGACAGCTGTCACAAAAATTATGACACCTACAATAGTAAAATCTAATATTTAAATTATTTCAATAAAGCATTCACAAATCAATCATAACGACAATCAACGCAATAGGAAACTTAATCGAACTAGAAAAGCGAAAATTTCTAGTTAATTTCTTTTTCACTGTTGACGTGAAGATATCCGTTTTTATAAAAGCAGGCCAGTCTGTCCACTCGACAATGTTAAGAGGCGCATAGGGGAAGTGAGAACTGGATTGAGAGTTTCCGGCAGATTACTCAGGGCACTCCGAGTATCACTTGACCCTCGGATTCGAATCCCAAATGGAATCCCTAAATACACAGCTATCAGGCTTTGACAAAGTAGGTGCAACGTAAGGAAGTATGAGGTGTAATTTCTATTTATAAGATCTATATATTCTCTAATCACTATTGCACCATTCGAAGGACTCGAAAGATATTAGTAATCAGGAGCATATAATTTTGTTTTATTTATTATAGATAATTTTCGAACGTTTGTTGTAGGAAATCTAGCTTAATTAAAGAGAATTTCATGTTAAACAAAAAATTCCCTCCTTTTCGGTAATCGTTGATTCACTCCTATATTTCTTTTTGTAATTGTTCTACTCAACACCGGAATTTAATACTATGGTTACCAAAAAGGTTTGTTTACAGCAACTGCTGTAGTTCAAATTGATTTTGTCATTGCTGCTATTAGGTCAAAGCTTTCTTCTAAACTTTAGTAGTACAAGATATTGTAGTAAGGCAGTGTGATACTTCGAAATCTCACCAAGAAGCAGTTTATAATAATCAATTAGACAGTTTACATGTGATGTATTGTTAGGTGAACTCTATACCACATTCGTCAACTTTTCCCGTCATTCCATTAAGTATGATGGCAGATGGGTTAAAGGAATAAAGGTTCTTCATACCGACAGATAGTAAAACAGCTTTTGCTGCGTTGCTTACAAAATCACTTCAGAATCCATTCCTTAACTTTTCAGAACACCACAAGAGTGAATTCAAGAAGATGGTGGACCACCGCAATAGAGCCTCTGTGGAGAATTAGGAGAGAGTGTAGCACAAGGATTTTGAGACTGCTTGGTGATGTACTAACCATCTGGCAAAGTAATTGTGTAACCTATATCTTGTCTGTATTTGATCTCACTTGCACACAATTTAGGACAGCTCAGCGGTTCTTCTTCATGTAATATGCCATTGTGCAGAATTGGAACAAATTGTTTTAATTGAAAAGTTGGCACTGGTAGAGATAAAGAGTTTCTTTATCAAACTGAAATTTCCATGTCTGTCTACAACGAATTTGCTTGACTTTGTCTAGAGAGGATATATGTCGATGTATGACCACAACCCAGACATCTCCAGAATTATCCTTTAGGATGAGTCTTTAGGAAGGTGTTCGTTCGTGTAACGGACTTTGGTGTCTTCAGTGTTGTCAAGCTTCTATACTATTATTCCCACTACACCATTGAGAAGTGTTTCTGCCTGTTGATAGCAGTTTTGTAATGTTGCTTAAGTATTTTTGTAATTTCATTATATTTTCTGAAATTGAAGAACTGCCAAGGCAGGAAATACTTTTAACGATTGATCCAAAATGAAAGAAATGCTAGTTTGCAACTGCAATGATGTCCTAGGTGTTATGAAGATACTACTTCTGACACAAATTCCCATTAGAAACAAGATTGTAACAAAAAGTTTTTATGGTGAAAGCAACTTAAAAGAACTTAGATAATTATAAAGCTTTAATAATTATGACATCTTTAGTGTGTCTCGAGAGTTGAGGAGCTAAAGGTTGAGGTGGTAACATGGGGTTGGTTTGCAAGTACATAACTTGTTTGTGGTCTAGTTTTAAGATGGTTTCTAAAAGAGCTGATATGATCAACTCATAACCAGCCCTCAACCAGACAAATTTCTTTTATCGGGCTTTCATCTTCCAAGGAAAACTTGGTGAACCTTCTACAGAATACGGTCAGGCTATGGCAGATGCAGTGTATTGATGTTGATGTATATTTCGATTATATTTTATATGTGGTGTATACCCACACCAGCAGCCTAAATAAATAATTACACATTTTTAACTTTAGCCTTTGCGGCTATGGTGCTTAAACTTAATATATCATGTCTATTTAAATATTGAATTTCCTGCAAAAATAAGTATGCAGACAGTCCTTTTATTTTTTCCAAAGTCCTTTTAAGTATATTACATAATGCCTATCTAGTTGAAAAATGCCCAATTAACCTGCCATTTACATTACGTCATATCTATCAATAACTAGAACTTAAAATAAAACAACATATGGATAATATTAAAGAACCTCTCATCTGTATGTTAGAACAAGTGCAATGTAGCAAAGTAGACAACAATGAAAGTGTAAGTACCTATCTCAAGTTCTCTAATTACAACTTTGACTGAGATGTGGCCATAATACATACACTACCAGCATTAAAAGAGATCGAAGAATTGCATCTGACTTCGTTGAGACGGAACAGCAAGCCTATTATCATCATCATCACGTGGCATACATATGTAATGATGTTTTTTATGCCATCATTAAGAACTAAACACAACCGACAGGTTAATTAAAACATGGTTGGTTCCAACGCTTCCATCGCGGTACTGTAAGAATAAAAGAAGCGATAGTTGTCATGGTTATTGTGTAAAAGTGACAAATGCTAAATTATTTCTCCCAGCGCTTACGTTTCTCCTGTGGATGAAATTTCGCTGTAAACTTCTCTGCGGTTTCAAGGAATATTTATAATCATTGCGAGCAATTATTCGCATGCGTTTCAGGCATGTTTTTGTTACCTCTCACCGACTTAAGCTTACCTAAAAGGTGAGTGCCAGTTGAAATTTTTATGTCCGTATTATAACTTCACGAATTGGCAGAATGACGAGCATCATATATCATTTTCTATATATACTCTTTGGAATTTGTATTTTATGTTGTCGTATATCTTTAGAACTAAGTTTTTTTCGTTTATTTTAATGTAGCTTAAGCTCTAAAGTGTAAAGTAAGCTTTATGACGTCAAATAACACTAAAATGTAAGTATTGGATATTTGAATAAGGGATAGTAGTAAAATTGATAAATTAACGTAAGTAATTATATATAATATTACGTAATATGTGATGCACCGTTATTCATTTGAAAATAATTATATAAACAATAAGCCCCTTTCTTCAGAAATAATATATTTATTATCTAACTATTTAACTAATCTGATTTATCGTTAGTTCTATTCTATGTAATTCTGGCATAGCCTGTACGGTAAATCTCTTTCCGGTAGACCTGTTAGTTGGTTACTTGTACGTGGTAGGCTGTGTCCTCCTGTTCATTGCATATTTGCAGATAGATTCATCGTTAGAGATTCCAATTCTATGCAGATATTCCCTTAAACAACCGTGTCCTCTTAGCAGACTAGTCGCTGTTCTAAACTGTACTCGGTTAGGAGCCACCACATCCATTGCTAATTGCTGGGATCGCTGCCCCATCATCGGATTTCTGTCTAACTGCATTTCACCATTGTTATAGTGTACCTGGTGTGCATCTGTAATCCACTCAGCTAGTGCACCACGCATTGCGGACTTAGTTATTGCCAGATACGGTTCTGGGCCCAGTGAATTTAGTTGCAAAGCCTAGTATGGCCTTATGGTCCAGTACCCACACCAAAGTAGCTTTGTTGCGTTTTGCCAGAGTTCTTAGGTTTTTCAGGCACTCCCAAGTTAGTTTTGAGGTTATCTGATAAGCTGCCAGTGTTTTTAGGGCCGCCTAGGATAGGATATAATTGATTGATTATGACTTAAATAAAACACTCTCTAATTCTAAGTAAGTATTTAATATAACTCCCTTAATTATTTTCAATTATTTTTAAAATTGCATTAGATAGGCAGCATGTGTATCTATATGCTGGTAAAACTGTGTTACAAACTAAGATGAAGATAGTATCCTAAATATGCACATAACAATTTGTATTTACACTTGATCTAGACAAACAACAAAGCAGAGCAAATCAGACATTTAAGTTGATTCTCTCTACGCCTAATGACATTTTGTGGCGCATTTAAAAAAATTATTTTGACTACCTTTCAACAGTTTTACACCACATTTTAGGAACACGGATGCGAAATTTTCCTTATCAATAGCAGATAACTAGCAATAACTGCTGAAATACAATTAAGATTGAAAACTGAGAATATTCTAATTACTTCAACTTTTATGTTGACTGTGCCCCTCATTCCATTCTTTATGTTGGATATTAAGGAAGAAATAATTACAAGAACTATGCACTACTTTTGACAAAAACTCTAAAGATATACAAAAGACTATCAAATGTTCATGATGGTATGGATAGTAAATATTTAATAAGTAAAGCAATAAAAACTGCTATGTCCCAATTAAGGCTTCCAAAATACAGTGATTTGTCAGTTACTTAACTTCTTTCCCTCTCTTTCAGGTGATCCTATTTAGTAGGCGATAATATCCTGCAAACTATTTTATTTGACAATTTCAATCTGGTAGTCATCAATATAAAGTAATCCTTTCTCCAATAAGTCATGGAATGGAACAAGGAGTATTATCGTGGTTGATCTTTTTATAATTTCAACAGCGACTTAAGACGTAGAGAATGTTTCCATGTGAAGCTTTGTTCTTGGTAGATTGCTTACACCTTCACTTCGATTCAATGAAATGAAATGATGACCGTCAATCATCTCATATGATCTACAAAATCCCAACGCATAGATAAATTGTAATGATTCAGAAAAAATACAACAGGAGTCAGTTTAGGTCTTTGAAAATAAGTAATTTCCGAAAAAAGTGAAAAAAGTCGAATTATGGTTGCCATTGTTTTGGAATTATTAGACGTATTACTCCTGCAGTACTAAAGGATAAACTTACTCTTAATTCGGAATAATACACTCTAGTTTCCTTGGTTGAGCTACCGCAAAATGTTTGCGGAAAGGTCTAAAGGAAGGATCATATATCGCTTGGGGCTCACACTGCTATTCGAACACTGAGTATTTCCACGTCGAAGCCACAGATAGAATCGGTAGTTTATAGTATGGTTCAAATCTAGCGCATGATAATTTCTTTTTCTTTCCGTGGCTAAAAGATTTGAAAATTACGGGATTCGCGTCTCTTGATCGAAGAAGTGGTTGATGCTTCTAAAAATGAAATAATCAAAACATTGGTAAAAGCCTTGGCAAAAGGAATAAATTGTAGCTAGAACCCTAAAGTCTCAAAACATATCTTAAGTAGAAATGGTACCAAATCATAATAGGAGTACAATTTTTGACACGAAAAGTTTTTCTATATATGAAATAGGTGTGCTTTGAGAGATTACTAACTAAGCTGTATTGCTTGGTGGATTACCACTGCAGATCTATCAGTATATGTAGTAGGAGTATGTGTGGAAATGTTTTCTATATTTTCTTGCAAGATTACCACTGCTTACCAATGTAAGCGACCAGCAACTAGTGTACGAAAATTGGGGATTTCAAATGACTAGAGTTATTGACAATCGGATCGCTTTTAATCATCCGAAATCGTTCTGTAACAGCACTAGAAACTCCTGCAGACTTCAATAAAAATCGAAGCATTTGTACTAAAAGAAGCAAATCTACGTGGAATTACGACTGAATCGCTGCTTTTATGTTGTGCTTGGGCACCTATGCGGTTACTTTCCAGATCTCATATCACAAAACCTACAAGAAAATGGTTAACCAAATCAGACTATATTTATGTAAATGTGTTGCATGTAGGATAACATCCACGAAGCTCATAGCAAATAAGCGTAGCTAGCTACTATTAACCTATAATCTACTGTAAGTAGGAGGTATTTAGCCGGGATGTTACATGTCCACATGTAGTAAGTGATAGAGGTCTTTCATGCAGTCACTTTTTTCCTAGTTGTTCAATAAAATACTCTTCTCAGATATAAAACAGCCAAATAAATGAAACAAAGGAATCAAGAAAGAATACGAAGAGCGAAACTGGGCAGTTCTCTGCAGTGGTTGCCGTGCATAAATTAAATATTTTTATTATAGTGCAAGTATCTTCGTCGGTGATCGTGGCTCTATCGCTTCGGAATCGAGTGTTAAATGGGTGTAACTGAAATAATTATCCTAAAATATCGATGTATCACTTGGTAAGTGTGCGTCCCCGTTTCGCACCTACGGGGCGAGAACCGTTTTGATCCCAATAATTACCGATAGTAAATTAAAGAACGATATACCGGGGGACGACAACATCGAGTTATATTAATGCCGCTCGGTTCATGTGCAGTTTTCAGCTAACCGTTCGTTTGGTCTGGCCGAAAGCAATATAGTGCATCTCAAATTGTAATAATTTATTTATAAAGTTTAGTTTTTAAAGAGCTGTTAGGAACATTTTAAATTTTATCAGACTAATATTGTTTTTGTTTACTTAAATTTTGGAAAGTTTAATCTGCTTCAGATTTGTTAACTGGAGATAATTGTTATTATCTGATGACAAATTTGTTTCTCAAGAGAAATGTTTGATAACTTAATTTACAATTGCAGAATAATTTAATTAAGTTTGAAATGTAAGCAGTGGTAACACAAGGAAAAGAAGATAACTCGAAATGCACGATATATATTCGCACTGAAAACAGATACTGGTATATACAGTCCTACTGTGCGTTCGGAAATTATAGAGATATCTCTTTTACCGGCGGCAATTCTGCCGTTTATTATTTCGTTTGACGGTCTTCGGGTATTACTTGTGTGACTGTGTATGTGTATCTGCTCGCCTGGCGAGGATAGAGCGGAAATATTTCACATCGAGCGAGAGCAGATATCTTATTACACGTCCCGGAGTATTTAATAAATGACCCCGGATTATCGCGTATCGAAATGATCGTGCAACGTATTATTACTTACAGCGGCGGTGTTTTGCTATCAATTGTTCTCTGTTTCTTCTTAGTGCTTTGGTTTAGTCTGCCGGGCAACTATAGCTGTATCCACGTAAATGCATGCATTATTATTGTAGCATGATGTATAATAACACCTGTAATCAAATAGCTAAAGATACCTCTGTAAAATCTGCAGTAGTGTATTAGATTTGAGACGTACGTTTACTCCATATACTACTTTAGTATATACACATGCAAATATACATTTAATTAATTAATATGCTTCTCTACTAGCATGAAGTAATTAATTTTGTTTATACATACATCCCTTTTACAAACTTTGATGCTGAAATTAAGTCATCAGAAACTTGCCAAAGTGCAGCTTTATTTAAAGGGAAAATCTTTTGCTGAAAAATCATTTGATTAGAGTTCCAAAAATTGGTCAGATTACTTTAACTTTGCTTTACCACATAAAACATTTACTTCTGTATTTAAATCTTAAAACGTAAACTTTTTTGATTACTAAATAGGTAAAGCTTCAAGATAAGTACATTGAGAATATTATAAAGTAAAATGTGTTAATACATTCCCGAGTACAATTTTGTTAATAGATTCTCGAACTTGTCTCTTCTTCGTGTGTTATTGTAAGTAGCACAGCGGTAAAAAATCTTGGCAAATCCGCAGAAGACGCCACCAACAGGAAGCCTTAACTTATCTCAACATTCTTTGGGAGGTTAACTAACAATCGTAGGCTCTAAACAATGGTTCTTCATATAGTTGTTTTCAGAAAAAGGTTTCATAGAAAATAGAGTAGTACTACTTGTTTGCAGAAGAATGTATTGTAAGTTATATACTCCTATATCCTTCGGATTCAGGATCGTAGTTGCTAAATTGCCAAAACATCCAGAATTTTTGATTGAAATTAAAGGTGGTTCATCTGTATTCATGAATTGTAATGCAGAAGAAGAATCCTAATCCTATCTACCCATTTCTAGGCGTAAGGATGTACACAATATCTAATTTAAATATACAAATTTTGCGCCACTGTTTTTTGTTTCTGGCCATTGCCACCGCTTCGCATCAACCTACATCTCTTCTTTCCAACAGCGCATGCATAGCCCCCATTCCATGTCTTGGCCGGTCCTCCTGTTTCTTCTTGCTTGGACTCTTGTCTCCCATATATGTTTCGCCAATCTGCCATTCTGATGTCCTAACCAGCGTAATTGATTCCTTTCTATTATGCTTAGGATAGATTCCACTTGCAGGTCCTCCCTTATTATGTCGTTCCGAATTTTATCTTTTCTGGTGATGCCCTTAACCCTCGTCAGATACCGCATCTCCATAGCTTGCACCCCTGCCTTTAGCCGTTTGGTCATTACCCAGCTTTCACTACCGAACGTTAGGGTAGGTCTGTATATACTTTTATATGCACTCATTTATGTCTTCTTTGAGATCGCCCTTTGGGTTAGAAATGACCTATTCAAGGAATGATAGAGTTTCACAGTTTGGTCTATTCTTGCTTCTACCTCTATATTTCCTCTTCCCTGACTATCTATTTGTACTCCTAAGTATTTGAATGAATTAACTTGTTCCAATATTTGTCCATCGATCTCTATGTTAATATGTTCTTCTTCATTTCCGAGTACCATCACCTTCGTTTTATCTTTATTAACAGTCATTTGCATATTCTTGAAGGTCTCGTTCCACATGTTCAAGTTGTGTTGTAGATCTCTCCCGCTATTTGAAAACAAAACAACATTATCCGCAAAGGCACACTCGCCCAATGTTGTCTGCTGCAGCCTACAATCTTCTAGATGCAGAGATTTGCTAATTTTACGTGCTGTCTTAGTAATATCATCAATTAGCATGGTAAATAGAGTAGGACTTAACACATTGACATGTGTTGATCTGCTTTGTCCAGCTTTTTAAAACGATAGCACCAGTCAATAACTTTAATTTTGATTTGAACCAACTAAGTTTTAGATCAAGCAAAATTTATATTGGCTATCTGTACAGTTGTCTTGCAGATGTAAGCCAACTTGCTTTCTTTGTTTTAGCTCTGGAACCTGTAAGACACACTTAAAGGTACATAAAATCAATACGTTCAAAGTGGTCAAGCGGTTGGTACATATACATGTAGTTGTTTACTTCTTTTACGCTATTCTTAGACGATATACATATGTGAACATATCTATGACGTATAATTCCTCATAAAATGCTATTGTTTTATAGTGCTAAAGGTTGTAATATGCTGGTGTTTAAATTCTGTCTGTCAACTTATATAACAATGCAACTGTTGTTTTAGAGATCATCTCAAAGGGCTTGCTATCTAGTTAAGTTGTTCTATATAGAAAGATACGGGAATTTTAGTAGACACTAGGCTCTTGACAAATATCGACTAGGTAGTATTACTATGAACTCTAGTAGTACTTTTATTCAAGAGACTTCCAAGGAGACAGTTTCAGCGTCTGTAACTTGATTCACGTCTTTTTTGGTCGGTTTTGGCAGCCATGACAGCAACGGTAAATGTGTTTTGAAAAGCCGTATATATGTATTGTTAGTTTCAGCTCTAGGTTTTTTCAAAGTGCAAGAATCTATTGAGAACTTTGTTTAAGTAATAGTTTCAGCTATCATCTTAACCTTCTCTTAAGAATTTTTCTCACATATTTAAATAGTGCTGTTTCCGTGCAATAAATACTTACTATTTTTTTCTATTGATCTTGACGAGCCATAGCCATGGCCATGGAAGGATATTCTTTTATCTGTGTGGGTGCAAGTATAGCGGTGGCTGCATTGCGTTGTCAGACTACCACTATAGTTCTCGCTGTGTAGTGCATTGTGTGTAAATGTGTTTTGTATGTGTTTTTTTAACAACCATAATTGCAGTAAACTGATGTAAATTACAAAGGTAAGTTGTTAAACTGTCACCATGGAGGACGCAGTATTAGATCTTCCGTTGGGGTAGACCTCATTCAATTAGTTTTAAATATAATATACTTGACTGTATGAATGGAGCTGTGCCCTGCTTTTCTAGAATACTATATCGGTTTCCAAATAGTCCAAATGGATGTAAAAAGATTACATTGCTATTTTCGGGGAACAGTTTCATTGCATTTTGGATCTTATCTGGCAGGTTTTTGTTCCACATTGCTTCTAATGAATGAAGCCAGGTATTTTATTACAGATTCTAGGTCAATTGATAATCCTCACACTGAAGTTTGAAATCAACAAACAGTACGACATTTAGCTAGCTGTATAATGGAAGTAAACACTATGATAGAAGAGATAACCTTTTAATTTGAAGTGAATGTTGTTTTGGTATAGAATAGCTTGTAATTCATAACCATGTTGTTGCCATACATTAAGGTTCTGTGTTTTCTAAAGTTTTGCTTGAAAAAACAAGTCGTAGTTATTTTAATGTTACACATTTGCAGAGTAATGGTCAATGATTATGATATAGTAACGTTGGTATTCAAATGTTCTTAACCAGATGTAGAGAATTCTAGGTCCACCCTCAGACTAGTTCACACCAAGATTATGGAAACCGCTATTAAAATAATGTAGTTCTCGTTGTATGTATTTTGATATAAGATATAGTAACTTAATGGCTTAGAAATAAGATAAAATAAATCAGAAATTCACTCATAAATCAAGCAAAAGATAAAATGGTTTTAAAGCCAAAACTAATTAAATTACTAACAGATAAATAATGTCGAGAAAGAGATAATATTATTTTGAGATCATATAGTATTCCTCAAGACGAGAGATTGTTGACGATGGATGATTGGGCTATTTCCATCGTTTATAGGATTTTTATAATTCGGCAGTTCTTCTACTATCGTCATCAGAGTACTTAGTAGAAAAACTGCCGAAATGTAGGATTATAAAAATCCTACAAGCGACAGAAATAGCCCAACCAATAACTTTAGATATAAATATAGTGTTAAAAAGCTGAAAAGACCTTCAACCAAAAATGTATTTTATGAATATAATCAATCCTGTTTATTATGGATAGAATACCTTTCAAATGTTTAGTAACAAGCTTCATAAATATACTTCAAGAACAGAAATTTCTACTTTTTTAAATAGATGTTAATGTTTAAATAAAATATATGACCTAAAACATTTACAACTAACTCTAGAATAATTTTAATTCTTAACTAAAGTTGTTTGGTGCAACTTTTTAGTTAATCCAATTCGCTTAACTCGTTTGTTGCAAAAAAGTAGAAAATTCTTCGTCTTTATAATGATTGCTTTCTATGACAATCTGTTCTCTTATTAATACAGTCTTTTTTGTGCACATTAAGCAGACTTGTTTGCTGTTAAGAACATATCTTACGCCACAATGCAAGCAGTTATAAAGCAGATAGTTGCGTTAAAGAAAAAAGTACAAGATGGATATTTACAACCGAAAACAACCGTAATTATCAATAAAAACACTTTAAAAGGCTCATCAGACGACTTATAATTAATTTAACCGTTGCAGATGTTTTGGAACATAGTTAATGCTTACGACCCCGCGACCATAATTTGTAAAGTACACCGTTTGGATGACTACTCGACTTCGGATGAATGATGTAGAGGAACTCTACCATACAACAAAACAGCAACACGCTACGTTCAGAAGTCGGTTTTTGTAGCCGTCATTAATTTCGACATAAAAGACGCACACCTTAATTATGTGATATAAAGGAAGCACAGAACGATGGCTCGGTAACGAAAAGAAGAATCGACAGGGATGGATAGAAAGGTCAGCCGTAATAGTTCTTCTCGTCCAGCAGCATAGGGCATAAAAACAAAGCGCATTTATCATTTTACTGTCGGTAATGTGACGTAGAATGTTGTAATGTGATGCTACAACCCCGCATCAACTCGTAACGGGTTAATGCATTTATTAATACTATGCATTTCTTGAGGTGGTCGTTGAATAAAGTGGAAACGAACCAATGTCAATGAAGTCGGCGATCTTTTGGAAAGCTGTACTACATAGTATGTATCCACTTTTATGTATTTCTAACTGAGGCAAATTGTATCATTATTCTTGAAACGGTGTTTTATGATTCGAGCATGGTCACAAAACAATCTTAATGTTTCTTGTTGTGTTATCTTCAACTTTAAAGAATTCTAATGATGAGTTCTAGGTAAAATATTTTGTTACAATGTAGGATAGAATGGTTAACACCCTGGGCAGTTGTTACTTTTTTAAACTGCTTAAAATTTTAAATTTGATTTGCAGGTAGTAATCAGATAATTGCGGCGGGTTTGGTATTGTACACATATTAGTGTAAAATCTCAGAAGATTGTAAGGCCGGTGGTAGGATAGTAATAGTTTGACTAATATCTATTATTACAAATAATGATGGCTGCTGTTCTAGAACGACCAGTCTTATAGTGTGGTAGAACTAGATAAAAATTAACAACGCATTGTTACTTGCGGCAAAGCAATATTGTGGTTTGACATTAATATTCATTAATTCCGCTGAGGTACAATAAAGACGTACAGCAGATTCCAAAGTATGCCACCTCTTTCTGCTAATTGTACTTTCTTCGCGGGTTACAGCTCTTTTAAGTAAGAGTTGGTTTAAAAGTAAATATATTATAACTGCATTTTGGAATCTGGAGCTTGGACTGGAACTGTAGCTTCTTAATGAATCTTCTGGAAATGTTCTCCAACACCACACTACTATAAGTACTAAATACGTATTTTTGCAACTACTTCCAGTGTTAGTGTTAGTGTGGTTGACTAGTTAGCCCAATCTGGAGTAACTGGACCAATCAAATAGCTACCGCAGGTATTGCAACGAACTGCTTTGTCACTATGTCTGGAAACATTGTTGTAATAAGCAGAAAAATTGTAAGTAAGAAGGGTTGTGCCCATTATATCAATATGTTAAGCAACTGGATTATTCCAAGACAACTTACCCAGTTGCAAGAAATATGATAATGTTTTGGACGTTCCTATCTTCGATTGATTTTGGTTTAATAAGTTTGCAAAACATTTTTTATTTTAGTTCTTAAGACGGCCTTGTCGTAATGCCCTAGGCAATTGCAATTAGTGAAGTTCTAAAGTATCCAATGTTTATTTACAGATGATTTCCTAAAGCTCAATTTTGCCGTTCACAATTGGATTGGGACTAAAAACCAAGTTTTGGTATTAAGGCAACCTGAAATTATCTAATCCTCACCTGCAGTTAGTAAGTAATTACTGGATAGAGAATAGAGGTTTTCAAATGTTTGAGTGTGGAAGGTTGATGAAGTTATCTACACTTTTCGTGGCATTCTTATTCATTTTAAAGTAAAAGCCCTTGGATCCAAAATATGTTAACCGACTTCTCTTAAGTAAAGATTAATCCGCCAAATCCACCAATCAAATTTTGTTTGGCTGGAGGGTTGTGACACTCAAATGAAACGAAAATTTTGACAACGTGGATGGCATAATTCCTCGATACCAACCAGATACGATCTTTTAACATGACAGAATCTATCTCAAATCAACGACTACATATGTTTGGCTGACAGTTTGAGACTCACAAAAAAAAAGAAAAATTTTAAAAGCTTGGGGGGTTCCCTATTTATTCGACTTTCTTCATACCATCCAGGAATTTGATGTGTGTTTCAATAAAAGCTGATCTTATTTTGTAATGATTTTGGACGCAAAACAAGCAGCTTATCTGGTTTCAAAATTCACAACCAACTTAATACCACATTCATCCAAATATCTTTCTATCTGAAGAAGAGATGGAAAGATAGCTTCCTTCAGCATGTGCTGTACAAGATATTTCTCTAAAAATTATTGTAACAAGCAAAGGGATCGTAAACTACAAGTTCAATAATCTAATTAAGTTTTATCTCCATTATTTTTAAGGATCGTAAAACTTAAAACATCATGTTTCGTTTCTTACCTTAATAAACAAATCATCTTTGGAAAACATACAACAGGCGCGATGTAAATTAATTTATCATGTTTAATTCTCAAGATACATTCTTATAGTTCATTCCATATGATATATGAACAAATTCTATATTTTCCAAGATAATGCTTCTTTAACTCGCGTCGGCTTCATTTTTGTCGTAATTATTATACCTGGCAGTTTATTAAACAAACTACCGCATTTTTATACCTGTAAACATGTTGGTATTTCATTTTGACAAAATTAATCATATTCTCTGTAATATTTCAATCCTGTCTTTCGGAAAGGATACGTCTCCGCAAATTACGTTGGTTTTTTATGCGATAGCGGTCCTAAAAGAAAGGCGAAATAAATTTGTTTACATTGATAGTGTCGGACGTAAGTTACTTAGGTAAGCACGTAAAATCTCGTCCAACGTTTTTTCTCGCAATCATAGTGTCAGACTTGTCAGATACGAGGCTTAAATTGATTGACGACTTTAGAAAAGTAAACTGGCCAGTGGCGGAACATGGAATTCTATACATTATCAGTGGTGGCTAGAATAAGTTATTAGGAGGAGGTAAAAGACCATAATAAGTAATTTGATAATCTGCTTTCTTTTAAATGATGAGTATATCAGAGAGTATTATGGTGGACGCGAAAAGAATTAATTGGCAGATTCAAGGAATACTAATCCAACTAGTCCAGTTTGTGCACCTTCTCCGCTTAGCAGAAACAGCTTTAATCACTTCTACCAATGTGTCAGTTATCTAGAGAAGCTGAGAAAAGTTCTTACTTTTGTGGTACTTTTTTGAAAACCAAACCATGCCCAACAAACAGCATAGTTTCAACAGGTCCTATATTTATAAATATAGTGTGTTAAGTAACAGCGTATATAAAGTATAAAGAGTTTATATAAAGAGAAGAGACAAACTACAACACGAAAGAGCCAAAATAGACTAATCAGTTGTTATACATTGTACACATAAAACAAAAAGCAAAAAAGAAAAGAAAAAGGGCTTACAAAAAAAGAAAAAAATATATATTTCAAAAGCCTGCAAAGATGTCCGCAAAGCATTTGTTCGCACTTCTGCACATGATGCTCACTGGTGCTCTGACCAATGTGTTTGTTCTAGCAGCGGGTGGTAAGAAGCTAACAGTTGTTCTTGCCAATGTACGTGGTACAGAAATGGGTATCTTTACCAGTAGATATGGACAGTCGATCTTATTATGCAGCAGTTTTGCTAAGAATAGAGCACTATGACATTCACGTCTAGCAGCTACAGAATCAATCCGCAGTAGGTTGCGAACATGCTCCAAATTTGCACCTCGACCCGGGTAGGTACCACTCATTTCGTAACATACAAATTTCAGGAATCTTCGGTGAATACGTTCTAGGTTAAATGAATGGCATGAGTAAATTGGAAACCAAATCAGGCTTCTATATTCCATTTTGCTCATAACAAAAGTAAAATATAATTTTTTAATTAACGTTATGTCAGTAAATTCCTGGCAAGTTCTTATTACGAAGCCAAAAGTAAGACTGGAATCAAATATGATACCCAAGTCGGTAACGAGCTTTCTGGACACTAATGTTGAACCGCTTATGCTGTAGCCAGAAATAGTAGGTGTAGTTTTCCTGGTGTAGGTCACTGTACAGCATTTAGGAACACTAACTTTAAGCCCATTCTCGTCGCACCAGGTAACAATACAGTTCAGGTTCCGTTGCAGTAGTTCGACGTCATCATTACTCTGGATGGAGGAATAAATCTTCAAGTCATCAGCATACGCCAATGCAGAACAGCTTAATAATAACAAGTCGTTGATATACAAAATGAACAATAATGGTCCAAGATTAGAGCCTTGGGGAACACCCGATGACATAATATATTCATTTGAGGTGTATCCGTTGTAAAAGATGTCTGCAGTTCTGTTCGATACATAAGAAGACATCAAATTCAACATTGGCAGTGAAAATCCAAAACAGTTCAACTTAGCAAGAAGTCTAGAGTGACAGATGGTATCAAAAGCACGTGATAGGTCAGTGTAGATAATATCCACTTGCCCACGATTATCAAGATGTTCGCTTATATATTGTGTTACTGTAGCTAAGTTAGTTATAGTCGAACGGCCAGGAACAAAACCCATGTTGCAGAGGAGACACATAAGGAAGTAAAGAAGATGAAATACAGTCAAATAGTACTTGTTCAAATATTTTGGCAAAATTATTCAGAATTGAAATAGGCCTATAGTTATCCAAGGAGTTGGCGTTTCCTTTCTTAAAAACTGGAACAATTCTGGACCTCCTCCATTTATCAGGAAAAACAAACTTAGCAAACTTAGATTAATTAGCAGTAACAAAGGTTTGGCAAGTGCATGGCGACAATGCTTAATTACACAGGCTGGTATAGAATCATCTCCAGCTGTGATTTTTTTTGGAATTTAGACATGATGTCAAGTAGCTGAAATTAAGTGACAGTAGGTAGAGAGCTGGTTGGAAGATATGTAAAGTCAGACAGAAAAGGTTCTGTATTATCAACAGTAAAAGTACTAGAAAATAATTTTGCAAAGGAATTTACAATAAGTTGCGGATTGTCCAGAAGAATATCATTGTCATCATTGTAATTAAGAATTAGTATACCAGTATTGCTTCAGCAATCACTATCCAAATTTATTTGCAGAAGTATTCTGTTACAGTGTAAAAATAATTTGTCCTAGTCAATTAAGTGCACTTACCAAAAAGACAATTCATTCCATGTTAAAACAAAACCACATTAGTTGTGTTAAAATGGGGGACAAAAGAGACGAATAATGTTAAGCTTCAAGCATGAAGTGTCAGTGACAAGATACAGCCAAAAAGGAAACTAGGAGATCACAAAACCTGTCATACTATTGAATATAGCAAAAGTAAACTTATATTAATCTGTAAAAGAAAAGAAGAGAATTCTTTTAAGAATGTTAAAGTTAAAGTGCGTGTAAAATGTTACAAAATGGACAAATTATTGGCATATAGGCATGAGTACGCGGTCATTTTTCACTTGACCCTGTGTTCTGAAACAAACTGCTTGGTATAAAGCCTTTAATATTGATACAGCAATAAATTCTAATTCTGTGGACTGTGAAGACGATTTAGTAGCATGAGTAGTGTAAGCAAAATGAAGCAAAGGGAATTTACAAAACTCATATTATACTTCAACTTAAAACATGTTTGAATAATACCAACTGACATTCCTAGAAGTGCTAGGAGTGCTACTGGACAAACGAGTTGTTTTGGCAAACACATATCATCAAAACAGCTAAATTCGACGATTTGATATGATACGAAGGTCATTTTCAACGGAAACCTTGCTCCTTTTGAATAATGGAATCCAATTAGTCACTGTTGCATATGGTGTACAATGATCGCCATATGTATTATACAGATCTTCATAAGTCTTCATACCACTTATGTCCTTCAAATTTAAAGCACAGCAATGCTTTAACTTGTTTAAGTAAAGTTTGAACAAGGGAATTGCCTTGACTAATATGATATCGGTACCACTTCATAGTTTAAGATTGCATTGAAATGTAAAATGTGCGTTTAGCATGTAAACATGTAATACTCGCTTTACAAACTGGAGCAATAGAAACCAAGACCGTATAACATAGCATTAGTGATTGTAAACTTGTGAAGATGTGCAGCAAAATGCTTTAGAGTATGTCAAGATACTAACTCCAGGAAACATAAATAGAATGGACGTACTCGTACGACTTACGTATTCCATTATGACTGCGATTAGAGCTTTGAGCTATGCCAGAAACTATAACAAAACTGTAATTCCCTGGCTCAACAGTTTTAATTAACTTCATTTAAATTACATCCTCAAACGTCCAAAGATAACAAAGTACATGCAAGTTTAATATAAAAAATGACTCATTTTACTTACATATGGGAATGCAACGTCAGTTAAAAAATTTAATTTGGTTTTTAATAAGTATGACGCGAAGACCTTTACGAGATTATTTCTAGAGCAGGGTGTTACCATCGCGTCGGTATCCACGGTATATCCGCATTTACAATAAATTAGTAATGGACCGTGTATACGTAAAAAGCAAAGGAAGCGAAAGGGTTTCTTCTTTCAATTGTACCAGGTCCGTACTACATTAATAATAATTATTATCGCATTACCGTGATATCATTTCATTTTGGCTTTTACAGTGCAGGTGTAGGATAGTAATCCCGAAAAGGTGTCTTGGCCCTGTAAAAAGTAATTTGTCACAATTTCTTATTATCGCGAGGTAATCTGCCGAGAGTTCACCATCAGCGTAGATCTTCGGTTTTAATGCGAGATACGAGGATACACATGTAGAGGCGAACGTGTATATTATGTTTCGTATTCATGTATTTAGTGAATTCGAAATACTGATGAGAATGTAGGCGAGGAACATGTTAATGAATAATTCACTTTGAGAGAGGTAGATTGAAAATAGGCGTAGTAATAATTTAGCCAAAAATGTGTCATAATTTAACAATAAACAGTTTACTGACTAGCTATTTGGTTATACATTAAGGTAGAAATAAAGATTAACAGATGTGTAACTGAGCAGTTTTGTCGTAAAGACTATATGAGTAAGACAAGAAAAGTGTGTACACAGCTCAGATGAGAAGCCACTAGACATGCTAAATATACATACATAAGTACCATGCTCAGCAAACATTAGAAAGACTTGCACATCAATCTTGAAACTGACGTCTGAGAAGAAAGAACATAATATTGTACCCCAGAAACTAGTACCCCGTGCTTCCTTTAAATTAGATTAGAAGTAAAAGAATCACAGTAGTAAATGTTTAATCTTTGAAAGTACTAAATAAAAATCTCAAAACAAAAACCTTCAAGAGAAAGTACATTATCTTTATCCCAAAAATGAAAACTAGGAAGATAGGAATTCAGTCCTCTTTAGTTGCTTACTTCCTTAGCTGCTAAAGCATAGGCTAAATGATAACATAGAAAATGTGGAAGCTCTCCAACGATCAAGTTTGGCTTTTGCAAACGTAAGTACACCAACTATTCAAACAGTTAAAAAAAGTTGCATAACTATTTGAGGAAGGAGTAAAAGCGTAGCAGCAATCACTCCAGTGTCAAAAATACTTCTAATACGACAGCACTCTAATTAATTCTTAGAAAAGAAAAAAAGAAAAGTTTGTTGTGGTAAATTATATTAAAGGCTACCACGGTCCGAGTTTCTATTTTGAGAGCTTCCAGGTCTGTGCCGTAGTAGTGTAAATACATGCAAACAAAAAAAGTTTGTCAACAGATTTTTGCTTCTAACGTGGCACGTCGAGTTATATTGACCATCGCAGGTAGATGAGTAGAAAATCTTGAAGCTAGCTCATAGCTCCCATGACATCACACTGCGTTGAATTCCGAAGAAATGTGATGTTTATTTAAGCGTTGCAATGGTCTAACAACTAAAACTCGAAGAAGGAGCAACACTTCTTATAAGAATTGCAGTTAGGGCTGCAGGTTCAGTCTTAATACAATCTTATATTGCACAACATGGTTTAGTCTATATATATTACTATACTCCGCAAGAATATGAGAGAATATCACTCACGTACTCCAGTTTCACGGAAACTATTGAATGCCTAAACGAACTCCTTGTATGGGTACCAAGGGCTTACCAAACCCCTTGAGCATGCATAAGCAGCATGCTGGAATTTTCTGAATTGAATTACTAGAATAGACTAATATAAAATGTGTTGAAGTTCTAATATATACCAAGGAAAAAAAGACCAAGAACAAGGAAGAAGAGGGTAAAACGTGGGAGGATACTACAATAAAAAAGAGTTCACAGCAAAGCGGATCCTGCAACTATTTGCCACAAATTTTGATATATTTATTTTTACATTTCAATGTTGACTGGAACTCTATCTATTCTATATCACAGCACTGTCAATTTTATGTAAGTAAGTTTGAGCTGTGCATTACCCACACATTTTAGAAAAGAATTTATGAGTGGAATTATTGATCACCTTCAGAATTTTCAGTTTAAGAGTTTCTGTTCTCAAGCTGTTTGAAGCCTAGTTAAGATATTATTGCCAGAATGTAATTACTAACAGTTATATTTAAATAAATATGTGACATCACAAGTAATGATGCATGTCTTACTATGTAATAAATCTGATATTTATGGTAGGAGGGCTACCTGCAATGTTTCCGGAATCGGCAAGAGATGCACGAAAGTTGAAGTGGATTCACTGATTAGCAACGGCAAGAAGGTTCCAAAGTGTGTTTTGTGTAGTAAGTTTCGCAAAAATGAATAAAATCGAATTTGGTGTAGCGACAATAAAACACTTCTGAATGGCCGAGAAAACGGCCGCGGAAATTTTGCTAGAGGTTCATGGCGGATCTACTTCATTATTTTCAACCATCAGCTTTTAGGTAAGCGAGTTCAAACGTGCCCGTACAAGTGACCAATCATGCAGTAAACACCAAAAAACCGTTACCAACGATGAAATGGTCGATAAGATTCAAGATGTCGTTATAGTCGATCGGCGATTAAACCTGAAAGGAATAGCAGAGACAAAAGGCATTTCAGAAGAACGCATTGGCCATATCCTACACGAAAATTTGGGTATGAAAAAGCGTTTGGCACGATGGGTACCACGTTTGCTCACACTTGCACAAAAATGAAATAGGATAACTGTTTCGGAGGAGGATTTAACGCAATCCAAGGGACCGTGGATGACACTTGGATCCACGACTACATACCGGAGATCAATCTGGGCGAATGGGATCCGACCAAAGCAAAGACTGTTGCATCTGCCGGAAGGGATATGGCGACCATTGTTGGGAATTCCCAAGGTGTGGTCCTCGTCAATTAACTGCAGAAGAAAAGGGCGATCACGGGGTAATACTAGAGCGATTTATTGGCCCAATTCGATACGGTATTGAAGGAGAAATGGCCTCGGTTGTAGTGGAAAAAGGTGCTTTTCCCCCACGACAATGTACTGACTCCTTCATCCCGCATCGTCCTTTCTAAATTGAATGAGTTGCACTACGAATTAGTCTCTCATTCTCCATATTCTCTGGAGCAAGCTCCCAACGACTTTTTCCTATTCCCAAATCTGAAAAAGTATCTGCCAGAATAGAGATTTACCTCTAATGAGGAGGTTGTCGCCCCTATAGATGGCTATTTTGCAGACTTCGAAATATCCACCTTTTTTGACGGCACACATAGGTGAGAGACAAAAGCAACAATATTCAACAGAAAAAAAACGTAGGATGTATATAAATCTTGCAATACGTTAGTAATAAATCATTTCAAATTTATTTAAACTTCTACAAGATGTCAAACATCGATATTTGAATAACTATATTATCTAAAAACCGACTATAGTTCCATAATGATACATCAATTTGTCATTTGTCAGCATCTGAATCACAGTTTCAGAAGCTATTCATCGCCGAGAGCAGTAACGAAGTCCATTCCAATAAATGCGATGTCGTCTAAAAACGTACTAAACTGTTTTTGATAGGATTATCGTGCGCTGAAGATTAATGAAGATAACGTTTAATACTTAGAAGTTTGCTCTAAATTTAGCGTGTTTGTTAGATATTTAAATGTAACAAAGCTATACCTCTTTTATTGTGCTTTATAGAAGGTATTTTCGCTACAGAATTCGAAGAAAATCAAATTAGTCCTTTTAAATATAAAAACTTTATAATGACATAATTACGAGCAATTAAATAAGCCGCAATGGCGAAATCTCACCTCAAAGAAGTCTCAACTGGCAATAATATTAGCGGTTATTACAGTAAGAAACTGAGTTTTAAAAAATTGTGATAGAATTATGTATGTACAAGAACGTAATTGACGTATTTACATATAAATTACATTCATGTTATGTTTAAAATAAGGAAACAACTTAGACAATTACATATGTGTATGCCGAAACGATCGATTCCTGTCGCTGAACTTTTGTTGGGAATTTCGAAACTCGCAATTAAAGTTAGGATCCGAGTGTACTACGGAAATGAAAGGGTGTAAATGCGAGACCAGCGCGCAACGGCCTACATTACCACCATCATCCCCTTATACTCAACCGGTTATCTGCGATTTTATAGATTATAGAGCATGAGCACGTGGCATTTGATCGCACCTTTTACATTGCTGCGACTGCAGCGTAACCTAGGGACGTAGGAGTGATCATGGTACTAGACAGGGGTGTATTTAGGAAAAGAAACCGTTTCTCTTCGATGACTATAATTAGTATGGATCGTCATTCTTGTCATACATATTCGATAGATGTTTTATTGGATTTTAAATCTGTCTTCTAGATCCTTCTACTTCACTTTGTTTTTTCGGCAATACCTACATAAAATGTTTTTATTTTTGCAGGCGTTTACAGTGTTTATGGACATGTTAAGCATTTCTTAATTTAGAAAGAATAAAAATAGATACTTTAGTTCTCTACCAACAAAACGTCAACGTTCAAGGTCTTTAAACTATGTATTAATAAGATTAAACTATAATAGAAATACATACATATTTATAAAGCATTCCCGCAGAATATCTTTAAGCCGGGCCTGTTGTGGGGTTCGTTTCTGCTGCTGTGTGAAGTGAATTACCTCGAACTCACTGCTGTGTTGTAATCAATGAGTCGGATGTGTTAAGAAGAACTGATAACGATGCAGACGACAATGCGGATCTAATTTCAGAAGGTGTCGAAGTCGAACACACGTTCTCAGATACTAATCATGATTAAGGATTTAATTACATGCGTTAAATAACAAAATAGTCTAGCTAATCAACCATGTTACGAGTTGTAAACAATTATTTGTTGCAATATGTATACCGTAGAAATGATGTTCAACATATCAGCGATGTCGATGAAGATATAATAGTTTGATATGGTAATATTTAATCCTTGCACGAGTAGATTTAAAAAAATCGAGAAAGTTGAGAAGAAAACCAAACTAACTGGAGGCAATATAGTTGTAATTCTGGATTCTTTAACGAAAACATATCAGTTTACCATTTTTCTTTACATTAGTTCAAATACAATTCATTCCTTAACTATTTCGTGTGGGCTGCCAATCACCCAAAAACAATTTAACAAACCACCACGATTATAAGAAATCCCACATCAAGGCCGAAATTGACTTATTTTATTAAAGTTATTTAATCTTCTTTCAATTTTTATACATACACCTCAGCCTTCTGAAGTCGAGGAAACCTGAGACATGCCCCGAGACGGTTTGCCAGTTTTGTGAAAACATTTACCACAAAGCTCTGCCCAGAAGTGAATGGGACAAAGACGCCGTTCCAAACTCAATAGTAACGGCGTCAAATGGTAAACTTATGGCTCCAAACCGGCAGGGGGAACTGGAATAGGGATGTATGGGACTAGAACCAACTATTTCGGAAGCTGGGGCATGTAACCCCAAGTATCTTCCAATCGGAAATACACGCCATTGGAAGATTCGCCCACTTCAACAATAATGGAAGCTACGCAAAGCAGGACATTATCATAATGTCTAATAGTCAAGCAGCCGTCAAGGCGCTGATCTCTAAGATTATCAGTTCTGAAATCGTTTGGGAGAGTGTAGACAAACTAAACGAGCTAGGCAAAAATTGCAAGGTATGAAATAACAAATAATCTCGCTCAGAAGGGGACCAGAACACCACTTGTGCGGCTTGAAACTTTTTGCGGAATAAGTAGCAATACAATACTACAAATGTGAAGTAAAACAGAGAAAATCCAAATCCTAAATAAAAGAGATCCTCAGAATGCATTAAGCTCATCAAAACTAATATTCGTATATTATCAGGGATCTTCTCAGGCCATTGTACACTGAACGGACACCTAAGCAGGCTCAGAATAAACAGGGATGCCGAATGCAGATTTAATAATAATAATAATAATAATAATAATAATAATAATAATAATAATAATAATAATAATAATAATAATAATAAT
>SMLS01062120.1:0-20867 GCA_004785975.1 Popillia japonica | reverse complement strand
AACAAAGTTAGCAATAGTGCCGAGTTACTTTGAAACAGCCTGTATATTACACTTGACGACTTAATCCAATGTATTGGCACACTGAATGAAATAAATTATTATTATTATTATTAAAAATTAAATTAGAACGTTTGAAGGCAAAACCGGAGCTTGTACATACTATAGTTCATAATGCCACAGTACATAACATTTTTGATATGTAAAAAGCAGTCATAATATAAGAACTAACTTACCTATTATTTTTATAAAAATGACTAAACTGGATTTGAATACACAACTGTATTATATGCGTATATATTGCTTGTAGCAAATACTGTAGACATTTGCTAAACTTGTTATAACATCAAATGAGTTGATACCATGAAAAACCGCAAATAGAATTATTCATGTTTCACTAGACTATCAATGGCCTTGATAAAATGTGCGTCTTAACTGTTGTATATTGTTTATATCATATAAACAGGTTCAGATTGAGTTAGAAGATCGCATTCAGCTGACCTTGAATAAGTCCTCTTCAGGTAACCATTTACAAGTGATCACTACCAAATGTCTCATAATCATAATCTTAATATTACTATGAGACACTAATAGTCTAGTGCACTTTATTTCGTAACCGTGCGTCGGTATTATTATTTTAGCGCGAGCTTGGGTATTCATACATATCTGCATTTATAGTTTAATTTTGTACTTTTAGTTTATACCTTCAAATCAATCTCAGATGTTACTTAGAATAAGAAGGTCTTTATATGAATAAACCCACAAGTGCAACCTGGTTTTGGCTGAATTAATGGTTGCATATAAACATAAGGATAGTCCGGAGGTTTATTCGAGTACCGTCATGTTATTCGAACGTTTCAACTCCATTATTCTACAAAGGGAAGAGCGCTCAACAGTATCCGGCGGCGACTAGCAAAATCGCGGGAGGATGAGCCATATGTGGTTGAATCAACCTCTTTATTAACGCAGAATAAAACATGATACATATTAAATAAATTCATATAATTAATATAAAGGTAAGAATTTTTTTAATACAATGTGCAAAATATACAAGACAAAAAAACAAGAAAAACATAAAAGATACTTATTACTAATAATTAATTGGATTGTAGTTTTTGCCAATTTCTTCTATAAAGTTGTCCAAGTGAATTTTGACTACGGTTGTAGTTGATTTCTGCATAGTTTGTAATATAACATTATAATCGCTCAAAGCGTGAGTTTTTGCGGTATTTTTCGATATCATATTTACAACAAGTACGTAGATATCTTCGTCCTCGTTGCTCTCTAATAATCCTTGAACGAATCTCAACAACTGATCTTGTTTCTTAATTTCGGTCTTAGCACAAAATTCATTCAATTGAGTTGATAGTAAAGATATAATAGAAAATCCAAAATTCTCAATATACTGTTTCAATAACGTCCTAATTTCAATACCAGTTTTGTACGCGTCAGAATCACTTTTAGCATATACTTCCGCAAATAGTAGAAGCAGATAACTATGATGACAACTATATACTTTCATTTTGGAATCCCATAAAGCGATAAACTTTTGGATCAATCTATAACTACATTTAGAATTCAAAACGACATCCAAATATCTAGAAATATAATGTGAAATTACAATGCTAATATCGTAATTTTTATTTAAGTTATGACCATGGTTGTCAGCAAAATGTTGCAGCGCTTTAAAGTTTTCTTCAAATAACTCTTCTTGTTGCCTTTCTTCCTTTGACAGAACACAATTCCAATGTAAATTACTTGTATTCTTAAGAGTTGCAGTTTCTTTGATTATTTTCATGAGAAATTCCAGCTTCAAATCTTTTATGCTCTGTGTTGGTATAGATTCTAGTAGTTTATATTTCCTTTTTTGAATTTCTAAATGTGGGTTTTTCGAAAGCTGTTCAAATATCAAGGGAATATAGGCAGAGAGATATTGTTCAGGTACATTGGTCAATTTCATTAGTAAATCGTACATATCCGTATCGTTTACATCCATGGTCAATATACAATTTGCAGTAAAGTTCCAAAAGAATTCTGATGGATTTTCGTTGAGACATTCGAAAGCGCGCAGTAGCATAATACGTTTCATTGAAGCATCTGTTTCTTCCTCATTGAATATTTGAATAATCTTGGCAAAATCGGTCGATGATAAGATCAATTTTGATAAAGATAAAACAGTTTTTTTAATACATAATGTATTGTTAGTAAATTTAGGTAATTCATCTAACAGAATAATCTCGGGCGTACTATAAACAACACTACATAACGGTATTACAGCAGATAAAGCAAAATTTCGTTTGCAATATCGTACAATCAACTGAAGAGTATCATGAGGGCATCCTACTTTATGTAATCGCTTAATTGCCAGTTTTGCCAAAAGTAACTCAGTCACTGGCAGTTTTAAATTTGATTCAAATTTTTCAAATATCGGCGATATTATATCTAGAAGTGTTTTCGGTGATATAATGCTAAAAATTGTGATTGCAAGTTTTGCTTTCTTATAATCATTGTTAAATAAAAGCGTTTGAGCATAAGCTTTCATTGTCTCTATGGCATTTTCGTTAAGGAATTTTCCAGCTTTCATTAAAAATATATCTACCGATTCGATGCTCAAGTTGTTTAAAATGTCATCTAAGTTATCAGTAACCTTCTGTGGCCACTTTTGCACATACCATGCCAAAACAATGTTGTTTCTCCGCAATGTAGATCGTTTCCAAAATAAATCGTGCCATATTTCATCTGAAGGATAAAGTTTCATCCCGTTCTTAATTAAATTTTGACAGAAATACTCATCGGCGGTTTCGAATAATTTACTATCGAAGAATGTGCTATAATTTTTAAACTCAATACGATGCCGTTTGTTTGCTATATTAAACATAAATATTTTTGCAAGAAAACTGAGGCGAATTACACGATAATTTTTATAAGCCTTATACAGGTCAATATATTTCCCAATCTCTTCTAAGAACATTTTTTCGTGTTTATTACGCGACAGTATTGAAAATGCATGTGCACATACATATGAGTATGTATTCATCATATTTTCTAAACGTTTTTTACAATATTCCTCCAAAGAAAGCTTATTTCTGACCAAATATTGAAAATATTTATTGTCGAAGGTATTACAGTTATAGTCACGCCTTGATATTTCAAAGATTTTTGATAAGTCGGCTATATTTTTCCAGCAAACATGATCTAGTTTTGCGATTCCAGGAAATTGCATGAGGTTGTTGAAAAACACTGTCAACGCAGTTATATCGTTTTTGTGTCTTATAAGTACATAGCTTAAGACCTCCGAAACAGCTTCTTTGTCTTTATTGACTATACACGTTTTACAAATTAAACCCATTAATTTTCCTCGTTCTTGGGCATCCCCACAATGCTGAAGCTTTTCTTTGATAAGTGGAATAGATTTTTCGACACGATAAAACTGAATGAGTTGATCATCGTTTTCAATCTTAAAATAAAAATAAGTTTGCTTTATTAAATATAATAAATGTTATTTTTGAAATAGCGAGGCTTGCAGTGTTTGGACGATAGTGCTTGCATGAGATTTGCTCTGCGATGAAACAATAACTATTTTCATAACCGATTACTTCTCGACCTCAATAATAGTAACAATATTAATGATATGATATTTGAATGATTATGAGGGCTTCTGGATTCTGGCTCAGAGAGTTCTTCTGACTTATCTACTTGTCACTCCTGAAGAAACTATTTATATTAAACTATGACACGGTCAAAACCCGGAAGCTCTCATATCTTTGAGAGAAAGTACTATTGATACATCTGTATACGCGATATATTTCCAAATATAATTCAATGTAATAATTTTATAATGAAATTACTTACCAATGTATCCAGAATAGATTCTCGCGGTCCATAAGGTATAATTTGTAAGAATTCTTTGCAATGTTCTGGATAGTCAAGTAAATTAAGGCCATACTTTTCTTGAAATGTAGAACTTACTACAGGATATTGATCTGCTATCGGTAGATGTTCGACAAATCTAAGTATACTATGCCAAAAATATGATTTGATAAGATCATGAGTTACTGGAAATAAACTGAAAAGAAATTCCTTAATCACGCCGTCCTTTTTTGCAGTTTTATAAAGTTCTGAGAAATGAGAAAAATAATTTAAAAACTTCGGGCCTTCTTCCAAAATTTCACATCTGTGACGAAACATAGTCGAAATCATACGCCTTCCGATCTTTACGTCTAGGTCATGTTCTTTGTTTACTTTCCAGAGCATCTCTGGATGTAGTTTCGCGAATTGCTTAATAGCTTTTGCATGAACATAGCAGAAATGTCTAAGGTTTTCTTTTACTTTTGGAGACTTATTTAGATAGTAATCCAAAAATTCTTTATCCTTTTTACAAATATCTATTAACTGTCTATTAGAAAGTGTCACAAAATATCTGTCCATTTTTACTCTTATTAATTCTGGAGTGCATGCTGGTAGCAAATTCATAGCCAATTTTAATCCGTACTTATTCTCTATTTTTAGAAAATACTCGTTCGCTAAGTTTTCATTTTTCATAAATTTTGAAATACCATTTAATAACTTTAATTTTAAAGCATATGAAAGATTCGGAAGAATGTCATCTACAAAAAACTGACCATCTATGTTACAAAAAAGATCTTCAAATATTTTGTAGTTTTTTATCAGTTTCATTATCAGGAGTGTATTATTAGAGTTTCGTTTAAATTCAGTAATGATGGTATCATGAAGATTAAATTTTATCATGATATCAAATCTAAAGCTCTCTTCGATTGCATCTTTTGGTGTTATAGAAAGCACTAAATTGGACAACTCATTTGGAACAATTGGTATGGATTTCAATTGTATAATGAATGTATTGAAACGTCTTCTCTTTTCGGGTGTATCGGACTCAGTCAGAGAATTCAAACGTCTCCGTTTTTCTGGAATATCTGTACTAATAGAATGAAACTGTGCTATAAACTCTTCAACGGAGATCATTGTCTTTTATCTAGAAAACGACACATTTTCAAAAATTACTAATTTTTCTTTTTTATAACCAAAAATGCATGTGATACAAGCTTAAGCAAAAGCAGTAAAAGAGGGACACTTGCATAACATTAGAAGTATTGAGAGGTGATATTGCCAATTCTATATATGAGTCTTACAAGTAAAGTATTGACGACAAAGGTATGAGTTACTGATAATAAATTCCTTCTATTGAATAAAAAGTAATATTGCAAGACTTTCTAGCATCATCTGTTGCTACTAACAATAAGTAGGATGCAAAGCGCTCTCAAAGACAATTACACATTGATCCTTTCGCGAAATATGCTGCAATCAGCATCCTAGTAGGTCCTCTTCTCAGCGCTTTTGGTAGCGACGATCTTAAACGGTGCCATTCGTTTCATTGCCGCCCTAGTTGGCGGTAATTACACTGGCGATATTGGACTGCCACAAAATGTAATTTAGTGCGGCCCTGCTGGGATCTACGATCATTTTGATAACCTATTGTTTTAGAACATCGTTCAGGACGCTATAATGTGTTGTGTTTTTCAACTACTGTGACCATAAAGCCTGGGTGTGTCCTGTGGCATTCTAACAGCATATCTACAGTGTTGCCATTACTTTACTTGCAACCTTCGTATGAATTTAATAAAGTATATATAGCTTAAATATTAAACTACTAACATACAGCTTACTTTTCAATAACAGATAAGTACGCAATTTTACTTACAATGTTTTAGCTCACTATAAAATTTCAAGTACGTTCTCAATATTAAGTGCGGTTCTTTTGCATTTAGGTTTTGCAACTAAACTTCTCTTTCTAATTTTGACGGAAGCAGCCAGCCAAAAGGTTCTGAAACAATTTGGGGATTCTCTACTATATAATATATTCACACAATAATATTTTATATAATGAATAATTACGCATGTAGATGTATTTCACAAAACCTACTGAAATTATTAATTATTTTAAAAACAAAACAATGTTAGACAACCCACAACAAATCAATAAAGATAACTTTAATCAGATAAGATCTATTAATGCTAATCCATTTTCGTTTTATAAATTTGAAATAAAAAGTATATATGTACCTACATAATTTAAAAAAACAGTTTAATAGATTTATACATACATATATGGCTCATTTCCAACAATAAAGAATCAATAAAAATGCTATATTTTCCAAATAAATTTTTCATTGGCTCAAAAACTTTAAAATTTGCGGAATATTTACTATTATGCTCTTAATTTTTATTATTAGTTTCGTCAATAATTCCCTAACTTTAAAATTACGTATAAATAAGTGGCTAGCCAGATTCATAACAATATTCCAGTGCGACGTAAATCTTGTAGTCTATACTACAGCGAATTGCAGATTGAATTAGATCTTAAAAATAGTAAAGTCACTTGTGCAACTTTGGTACGAAACGTAATGTTTAATATATTTAAAGATTTAAAAGGATATTAGCATTAGCAGTAAGTTATTCTCATTGATTATAATAGATTCGCGTATAGCAGCTAATTCTTCGATTTTGATTTTATGAGGTGTGAAGCTACAGTAGCTTAATAAGATGTATAGCTCTTTAAGAGTACCGCTACAGCTTATGTTGTGTAGTTTAAGGGCGGCATTACCTCGCTCTGTTAAGCCCCAGAACAAATGGTACATCGAGAAAAATATATGCCGCCGGAGGCAATGCATACCAATAGGCCGATTTGATTCCATACCACCAGCTGTGGAACTCTTAACTTCAGTAACATTTTTTTTTAATTAGACGAAAAGAAATACAGAAATTTATAGAAAACCATTACATCATCTTCAAAGACAGTTGGCGAATTGCTATTGGATGACTCATTGGACACCCGCTTATTAGAATTTACTATTAAATTATTTCCTTAATAAAAACATGGTTTATATTTATAATATAATGGATTGTTGAAAGTTTCCTGCTAGATCTTGAAACTGTAACAGATTTTACACATCCGGTTGTAATGATAGGATTGATTGGCTCGTATATATATATTATGCCTCAGAATATTAGCTGGACATACCAACTTACCATTTTTAATAAAATAATATCAGATTCACTTATTTTTCTACACTACACTTTGCTTAAATTTAAAACCGCACCAAATCACTTTCAATTGTCGTTATGTATGTAGCTGGAGATGGAGAGATACTACCGCAGATGCTCTATTGCAATAATATCCTGTGGTTATGCAATCTCTAGTGGACTTCATGCCATGCAGAATTGCTGTGATAAGCTAACTGGAAGTCATAGTTATATAGCGTTTCCCATTGGAAAACGTACAATTCTTGCTCGGTAATGCTTGGTCGTGGTCGATAGGAATAGCCAGAATTTTTAGGAAAATAGTAGTTTTACGTAAGGGTGACAATGCGTCTACGTCACTATATTTGACCTGGAGTGCTAAGGCAGAACAAGTTTTCCCAAAGGAAAACGCTATTAGTGTTACTTCTATTTAAAATTTCATTGCGCTATGTATGTACCTACTCGTGCATTATGTCCCACAGTATAGGTACACACAAATACAAAATTATTAATTTGTGGAATAGAAAACCAGGCCATCATGTACAAGATCTATTGCGTACTGAAGTGCTTGCTTGTTTTCATTCTCAAGAGTATCAAAAAAAATATTTTAAAGGCATATCACAGTAAACCATTACATGTATTTATGTATGTTATATGTCAAAGTGGATTCAAACATATTACATTGTAATATTACCAGTTATATAACATAAGTATTGGTTGATACAATTTATATGCCCTTGTTGCTACATAACAAGGTTAATAGGAATAGGTATATATGCTCTGTAAATTTGCTCTCATAGTGTAACATTGTATGTGATATGTAATTTAGCATGTAAAATTTAACTTAATTCGTGTTAAGCCTGTATGACACCGTGCTTAAATTTTTTATGTCAAAGTTGTTCAAATTCGCACCAAACTGCTCGTATAAATGACAAGTGACAACTGGTCAAAGTTCTGTTGTGAGCATGCGTAAGCTTTGCTGCCAGCACATTTGTTCGCCACCCTTTCTAAAACAATCTCAATCGTAACTTAACTCCAATAACAAAATAAACTATCAAAGGCAAGTATGTTGGTTGCTCCGAATGACGTTTTTAAATTTATGGCTGTCAAAGTGAAACTTTGCGATGTTACTTTGATATTTATATTTGCCCATTTCCGAAAAAACGCTGATGCACTTTTACTGTGCCATACTGGCTTTATATCAGATAATGAAATATGTATGTGCAGTCGTACTAATATTTAATTTTTAAAGCAAGGGCGTAAAGTTGGTAAAGCGCCTGTAACTCTTAATTAATCATCTCGATAAATGTTATATTTCTGATACATTGCAAACTAATTTCTATACATAGTACATTTATGTTATAAGTTTCACATAAGTCTCCATGCCTCTTCGATAATAGCGAGCGTCTTTCGAGGCCCTTTGTATATCCACTACAGCAATATATAGATACAAAACTCCCTAACTCAGGTCGCATATTCGTTGAAGTAGCTATCGTACCTACTTAAAATTACGTTTGCATTGCGTTTGAAATATATACTTGTATAATTGTAAATTTTGTCTCAGAATGGACTTCAAATGTAGACTTCCTGTTTTACTTCAGATACGTTTACTCCATTTTTTAAATGTAGTAATATGTATATAATTTTTTTACAATATGACATAAAACTTGTAAAAGTTTACTCAAATTTTCCCAAAATTATACTTACCTACTTATTAAGTCAGAGTTAGATTGACGGTAGAAGAACCATTGAGAATTGTCCAACTATAGTTTTCTTTAAAAATATCGAAAAGTATACCGACGATTTCGTCAAAAACTGTATTCTTGTGAATATCTGAGATCAATCAATCAATCGTTTTTCTGCAATCATCGCAATCAAAATAAAAAATATAATATAAATTTCTAATTTAACCAACTTTATGCTTCAGCAATAATTAAGTTACTAATTGTGAACACAGTGTATATAGTGCCCAACATAGTACCTAATAATTTTTCAATTTCTGATTTGCAATCACCTGTAAGCAGTGCCAAAACTGAATGTTTTCTAAAGGAGCTGACTTTGGGCACACATATTTATTAAGTGCAAGTTATTGTAAATGTGCAAATGGATCACGCTCTTCTTAATAATATACATTGTTATATGTTTACTTTTGGTAGTAAACTTTTAAGTTGCTGAGCTCTAAAACACTATTACATACCTGCACTACAAATATGTATATTTCAAAGTAATTACATAAATCTCAATATCATACTAATTTATAGAAGTTACATCATTGTCCTCCATATGATATTCCGAATATTTTTCTTCTCATTTTACCCAGGTAAAAATATTTAACTACAATGAATATTTAGTAGTATTCGAACTAACATTCTTCAATCTACATTTGTTCTTCATGAAGATATACACTTTTAAAAATATTTACTGTTTTGTTAATGTTTAATATTAAACTTACCTAATTTAGTAGTTATTGGCACTTCCTAAATTTTTCATTATTGTAAGTTTTATTAAATTTAATTTTATCTACTAAATTTCTAAAACTATAGATTATTATAGAAAACATTTTTTATTGCGCAATATTAACTATACCAATCTGGTTCGTTCGTAGGAATGCCCAAATCCGAGTTCATCCGTGTTTGTATTTTACGTTTGAGTGTGGTTTGAGTGATGTGATGTGAATGTATTGTATAATGGTATATAATAAACTAAGTTTTTTTTTCACAACTTCTAACAAGTTTTTACCTAGCATCAATGTATGTATCTAATCAACTTCTTACAACATATTATCGTAATAATATGAATCAAGAACAATTTCACAAATTGAGCCCAGAAGAAAGGCGAATTTGGATATTAAGAAAGAGACATCCGACGTGCATCCGACTAACAACGAGGCACGTCTCCAATCAGCTGACGGTGGGTGGTGGCCACTGTCACAAAATCATACATAATGTCAAAAGATGAAATCGTATACCGTGGTATATTCGATTTTTCTTTTGTATAAACACATCACATTAATCTTCCCTTGTAACGGCAAACATTACACAATCTTCTACCGCTTTATATCGACCTCAACTAATTTCACTTCTATTTCAATTGTTATCGATGGATTACCAACGTCAGATTTCTAACAAACGAATGAACAAAATGACACCAACCTAAAGTGAACAAGACTGACTTTGCCATCCAACACGTGACCTGAATTTATCGCTTCTTGTTCAAGTACTATCGCACTTTTTCATACATATCAATGCCCGTTGTGCATTTTTGATTACAGCTGTTAAAGTCTATCGAGTCCACAGACTACCGATCAAGTCAATTTACAACATTCTACGAGAGGTGTATGAAAGCCAATGTAAGCTTCTCCAATGTTAAAACGCTATCCTGTTTTGCTCACTATTACTATATTATCATATTACATGTACATATTCATATTAAATGTAGGTACACAGAATAATTACCTATTTGGTGATCATTTCCTCATTTCTATACCGTGTGTGACGGTGTGGATCAGCTAAATACATAATCGTAATTTAAATGTAAATTCAAAACTTTAAAAAAGAGCAGACATTTGATTATATAAGTTATATAGAGATATTTTAATTCTTATTTATATAATTTTATGATAAGACCAAAAAATATTTAATTTAGCTTCTTTTTAAAGTATCCTATGTATTAGATAGTGAAAAATCAAATTACGAGGTTGTATGCACTGCGTGTATGACGCTTCAGTTTTCTCGTTTCTCTTTGCTTGTATGCTGGTAGCTGTTTGATCGATACGGAATATTATCGTGAGTAAATAAAACTCGTTTTGATTGTTGTCCTTATATTGATTAAATTTCATTATATTTTGGAAGTGCTGTGAGGTACTGTACGTAGAAATTACTATTTAGATTGGAGTATCCATCTTATAGTACCTAATCAAGTAAGCTGATCGTCGTGTTCAAATCAACAATTCTCACTTGTTTAATCGGTGTTATATTCGAATTTCGTAATTTCAGCATTCCGGCAAGAGTTTATCTATTGCTTTGTGTAAAATAGGGTTAAAATGCGTGACAACGACCAGTTAGATCAGTCGCCTAAAGAAAATGAACATCGAAGTCGTAGCCGTAGTACTTCACGAAGTTCAAAAGATAACGCTTCACCACGCAAAAAAAGTATCGATAGTAAGTCAAGCTATTCCAAATCAAAATCTCGTTCAAGATCAAGAAGTAATAGTCGTGATGAAGAAGGATACAGATTACATATAGCAGATATTGGAGAAAATGTTCGTAAGTCAGATTTGGAAAAGTTATTTTCTCAGTATGGCACACTGAAGGAAGTTTGGATGACCAATAGTTCACCATGTTTTGGATTTGCTGTGTATAAAGATAAGAAATCTGCAAATAATGCTTTAAATGAAGCTGATGGAATGTAAGTTTTATGATAAGCATTTGTTCTTGGTTATCTACATGAGTCGAGAGATAAGTGTATATTTATGTTAATTATATAATATATATATTTCTAGTGAAATTGGCGGTAGCCGAATTAGAGTGTCATTTGCTAAACCTAGAACAAGAGGTTCAGGAAGGAGATTCTTTAATCCAAACATGAGATGCTATCAGTGTGGATACACAGGACATTTTTACAGAGATTGCCCAGATTTAAATGGTGGTGAAAAACGAAGTAACTCACGGTAACTTGACTTTTATTTTATACTTTTAAGTTTGGTGGTATTTAATGTCAGATTTTATGTAATTTTACCAAGTACGAATATTAGGACTTTGATACAAATTTACTTGATCCATTATTCGAATAGAATCATACATAATGTTATATTGATCGATCATTATGGCATATTGATGCCACTTGATGAAAACGACACATGTGAAGAAACATGTACATGTGCAATTGTTAATTACTACTCCCACTAATTTGATAAGGACATAAAGCATACAGAGTATTTCTTATTTAATTTAAATGTTTAACAACTTTTAAATTTGTGTATGATTTATCAGTATGTTGATGTTGTGTTGTGATTCTACTTACTTGGCAATATTATTTATGCAATTGTTGAGTTAACAATTTTATCCAAATAGTTTCATTAGCTGTATTAAGCTGACACTGACTAAATTAAATTGTAATTTATTGTATTAGTAGATCTGTATTGCACTTTATTTATATTTTGCACTTCTTGCGTTGCCGTTTTAAAGTTAGAATCATTACATAGACAATCAATTGAATGTTGAATTAATGCTTTATGTTCCTATTGAATACGTTTTACATAAAATTTTCTGTACTAATTACTTGTTTTACATTTCACACAAATTTAGTCACATTCTGTATGCATTTAGAAAAACAATTTCTAACAATTTGCAGTTAAAAGTTTACTGGTACATCCTAGCCTTCATTTATTTACAGTATTTGTTTTTGTTCTTGTTCTACCTTAAGCAAAATATCATATAATTGAATGGTTTCGTTTTAAATTTCCGTGTTGCCGGAATTACTCGCAAATACACTAACATCATTATATCCCCTTTTTTCTGGACAACATTTTAGTTGATTCGAAGAGTACTTAACACGTTCTTCAATTCGTTCTAATCTTACACCTACTACTTAGTATAGTGCAGGTTTATGTATCATTGCGACAACAAATATTTTGGGACTTAAGTTAATTACATTTAAATTTGCCATCACTTTTTTATAATAAATGATACAGACTGGTTCATAATCCTTTGAAACTATTCAGATCCGTCTGTAAAACTGGTAGGACATTTTATTGCCGCAATAGTATATGATATGTGGAAAGCTTAAAATGTGAACGTTGTTTTGTTATAAACAAAATTATATTAGWTATTTAAAGCAAATTTGAATAAAAACGAACGTTTAAAGAGTAATTTGCTGTATGTATAGAACGAATTCAAAGATACAACGCGCGAATATTTATTAACTTTTATAAAATGGGATGATATTCACATTAGGAAAGCTGTTCATTTGTGTTGGATTTTATATATGTATGTACTTTTCAAATACATAATGATTCATCAAAAAAAACTTTATGCTAAAGTTTATGAAAAGTAAAAAAACAATTTTGTCCGTGTTAGTAATTTGTATTAGATTTGTATGTATTACGCAAAGTGCGAAAATTGCTTCCATATCAGCCTAAACTCGGCATCACTACAATAATTACTTTTTGAAAATTGCTGCTATCAGTTCGTTGTTGGTACGAACTGGAATAACGGTTGGGTAATCAAGCACGCATACTTCTCGACATAAATGAATTGCTTTGCCAATGGTGATAAATTTTATTTTGTTATCTTTTATTACTTTTCGTAACGAGGTTATACCTAAGTCGTTATATTGATGTATTCGAAATTATTCATATAATACAAACATATTTCTGTGATATACAAATGCCCATAAAAGAACAAAATTTGATAGTAATTTTTAGTTAAACCAATAGTGATAGCATGTTTCCAACATTAACATTTAAATCATCTCTGTTATAGATCATAATTCTATGCCAAAAGCAGTTTTTGTATTTTTATAAATAAATTGCTCGACATTAAAATTGGGACACGTGTTGTATATGTATATGTTACATATAAGTAACAGAAAAAATATACGAACGAATTCGGTGCTCGCAGTTGTTAAATAAATTTATTAAATCCTGATACAATTTACGTGAGCAGTGTAGTTCACCAATAACGATGTTTAACCTAAATGTAAATTCATTAAATTAAAAACGACAAATATTCTTGGTAATTTGGTGAAAACTTAAAATAAATATTCAATAGTTTGTTACCTCTATCGTAACTTTAAGATAACATTAAATACAATCCAATTTTTATACTTTCACGTCTACTTTTTCCCGGAAGAAATTGCAGTAGAAGTAACGAAATGTTGAATATTTAATATTTGTACTTTAAATATTCCAAGAATTTTTTGATTGTCCATTTATTCTATTCACCAAGTTTGCATAAAGCAATAATCTGTACGTTCTGATATAAATCAATATTAATAGCTTTGAATATTGGCCTAGAAACAAATTAAGAATTAAATTGAAAAGATTTAATATTAATTTTTAGTTAGATTAAAAAGAAGTGTCTACGCTGGAAAAATAAATATTAGTACGTCGTACGGTTGTATTTTTTGAGTTTATTGGTGAGCTACTTTGGTGTATTTTTGGACTATTAACCCTTTCACTGCGCAACGTTTTAAACAGAATGCTTCCGTGGTACGAGTGAATCGAGCTATTGTCTTTACATGATTCGCACTGCTTGTCCAGTGACGAAGACAAGTTTGGATCGATAGAGGGAAAATAATTGTTTCAGGTTTTTTCTATGTCAGACACCACCTTTTTTCGCGGATTCATCCGGCTCGCGTAGTGAAAGGGTTATCATTAGAAGGAGAATTTAACATCACAACTAATTTCTTACATCAAATTGTCACAATTGATATGTATACGACTATCATCACAAATAATTGCGGGTTGTTCGTAGTGCAATCACTAAGTTAAAATATCTAATAAATAAATTAATAATAAATTCAACATACTTATGTTACTGGCCACACAAGCTCGCTCATTCGATAATGTTAACGTATTCGTATCTCACCAAGACCGCTATTTCAATGCATCAATATCACAATCACGTGCCCTTTAATATCGTGATATTTTCGGATGTTTGTACTCTATTGTTTTCTTCAGTCCATTATTTTCTGAGTGTTCTTCTTTTGACATTTATTATTGGTTTTCTTAAATTAATGTTTATAGGCTTGTGCCACTATACTTATAGTACAGATTTTATTACAAAGTACACTTCAAGCTTTTTGCTTATACTTTTAAATACTTTGCCCGTTCCCTTACAATTCACTCTGGGCTGAGGTATTATACAGAAAAATTTTTGGATTGTGTTAGATTGTATTTGGCAATGACATATTGCCTAATGATCGATTTTTGTTGAAGTTGTTAGAAACGATAGAAACAAGTGGCGAAGTGGAAAACTGTTGCACCAAAAATCTCCTAATCATGCGAGCAAATAATTTTCTGGCCAGGTAGGGAAGAAAGAGAGAGTGAAGCTTCATACTACTTCTACAAAAACTGTTTTTGGTTTGGTTTAGTATTTATAACAATTTCTAATTTGGAAGTAATCATAAAAATATGTTGACATTTCTAGTTAACCGAAAGTTTCTTTTTGTCTTTGTTTTATAGAAAGCAAACACTTTTGAATGCTTTACTAGTATAGGCTTTTTAGTTAATATTTCAATTGATGCTGCTCATAATAACGACAACAACAATTATTATGTTTTTATAAACAATGGAAGATACAGTCCAACACTCAGACCTATATATCAACCTTAAGACATTTTATAGACTCCTGTCCTTAAATTATGTTGTTAATATGTTGTTTTTCGTTCTATGTATCAAAATGAGTGCCAATGACAGTTCAGAGTAACTGCTATTATCAAATTACCGAATATATAAAGATTATTTTAGTTTAAGAAAATGTATGAAAATGTAGTTTTGCAAAGTTACGCGGGCGTATTCCGTGGACCTCTAAGAAGGTAATTAGGCATACACAATGATATAATATAATTTGATATCTGATTCTCATTCGAAATATGACAATCAAAGCGTTAAACTAACCCCTTATAGTACTACACGAAATACTTGCTTAATAACTGCATGTTAGTGAACCACCAATTATGATATTTTTCGGGTGAATAATTTTTTATTGTAATTCAAAGTTAATAGATACATTGTTGGGAGTTATTACAATGGAATGCAATATCTAAAACAAAAATAGTGCAGGTATTTGAATTCAAATTACCTTTGTTATGAAAAGTATTTTGGTATTTCCGATCAGCGAAACTATTATTATTGAATTATTTGCAAACAAGGCAAACGATTTAATAAAGAAAAATTGTGATTTATTTTCATTGGGTTTGTTCGCACCTAATTGTGATTTTATGGTTTATCAGGCTCATGGCGTTTTTTATATGGGTAAAGCGTTATAAATGGATTGTGTTATGGCTTTCCATAGTATAAAGTTAAAAAGTGGTGAGAATGGTTGTGGAAATCTGCAAAAAATGTATAGGAAAAATGTTTGTTACTGGCAGTGTGAGATGGTCCTCTGACTTAGCGTGTTTTTAGTTACGATCGTTCTAGTCGACGTCACAGGGACCGCAGGGACAGAGACTACTATTACGAGAGAGACTACGGCAGAAGACACCGAAGGTCAAGACGGTACGAGGACTATGGTACCCATCGCAGTAGCCGTCGCCATCGCTATTGATAGCGAGTTGTCATATGTAGATTTTTTTTGTTGTCTTTTATTTTCCTTTTTCCTGATAAATAGTGGTGTACGAAATAATAATTGCCTATCGTAGCTTTGTTAATAGTTACTTCTATTACAATGACAATGTTATATTATAACAGATTATATGAGCTATGAAAGTGATTAAAATTTGTTAATGCTTAATTAATCTAATTTTTGAAAATAATTAATGGGTTATGCCTATTTCATTAGTATAGCCAGCTTTTTTATTCTTATCTTAATTGTTCTTTTTTTTGTTTGTCAGGTTTTCTATTTAAGAGACGCTGAGGTGATCTTTCAGTAAAGATATATTATGTAAATATTTTAGAGTCAAGGGTTTTTTACTTGACAAAAAATAGCATAAAAACATAATAATATAAAATAACTATTGATCTGTTTACGAAGGATATTATTTTGTTCACTACTTTCATTCTTATTAAATTTATTCATTTTGTCCCCACTGTTTCCTCTTAGTACAACTACTTTTTTGAATATATGTATGTGTACATTTCTACAACTTGTGCAATGTCTGAGCAAATTACTTCATTCCTTATCACAAAAAATAATCAAAAAGAAAGTGAATAAGACTTTCCTGGTTGATCAAAAAGACAATGATTGCAACGTAGCAGACACTGCGCATACACTTTTCAGAAAATGCGTTGTAATTTTTTCAGATTATATTTTTGTGTGTAGTAAAATATATTGTGTGATTTTCACAGATTTTGACCAAATAAAGAGTTTCAATTACTAACTACGACATACTATGATATATTGGTTAAAGGGGCATGCATTTTATGGTATAGTACCGAATAAATAAAAACTCTTGCACAGTATAATTTCTTTTTTTTTCGTCTATAAAACAGATGATATAAAAATATTTATTAAACATTTTTCATTTGTACAACATTTAAAAAGTGAATAAAATTATATCTATAACAATAAATATTATGTATAATATACATACAGTAGATAAATAATACTCTCTATCATGTAATGTACATTGAAAAAAATGCAAAGATTCATTGGAAATTATTGGATGGATAAAGTAAAGGAAATGATAACAATAAAAGTAATGAATTGGCAAGAGATTTGAACACAATTTGTAATTATCTTCTAGTTTGAGGACCTTCTTCTAATTTTCTCCAGACAACCTGAAAAATAAATGTTATTGATAAATAAACTCTAAGCGTTTGGCGCTACTGTACTTGACTTGTCAATTCTTGTCAGATGTGTTGTATATTGTCTAGTGTATACATATACTAAAAACTTAAATGCGTGTCAAACATACTATTTTGTTAAACTTTTCTAAATGTTAAAACATTTTATGCTGATACAGAAAATGCATGCAATCACTAACTGTTGGGTCGGTTATCGAAAAGAATGCCTGAAGAGTTAACAATAATTGGTAATCGTCAATACTGTTAGCAATTCCTCAGTATTGCAACACAAAAAGAAGAAAGGAATTTTCCTGGTGGCTAATGGATCGCGCATAGAAGAATAGCATTGGAAATGAAAACTAGAAATTGCTAAAGTTGTTAGGTATGAAGTTACGTCCGTAAAAGAAACGACAAAAATACAGGTGCTGGTTCTTCAACTTTTGTTTTGAAGAAGTGCCAACTAAAAAAAAAAATCGGGAACCGCAGTTTCAATAATTGAAAATAGATTCTGCAAAAATCTGCAATTTTAGAATGTTTTAGACTTTGCAAACAAAACTTTAATATTGATTTCTAAACAAAACTGGGAAACCAATGCAGCTACACCCACCATAATAAATACGACTTGTCTATTAATTCTTTCTATCTATCTGTCTATTCAATGAAATTAAAAGTAATGTTTTACTACAAACTTGGAAACAATTAACAATCAATAGCTATTAATAAATAACTATTTTACTGGATTTATGGAACTGCAAGCTATTTAATTAAAGACAGATCTACTTTGTCACTTTTAAAAACGATAAAGAAGGAATTATCCTCCCTGAAGTAAGATTCTTTCATATCTGCGACCTAAATCCTTTGATGGATGGGAAATTGAGCAAAACTTGCCCCATGCTGGAATCGTAAATTCTACAGATTTTACTTAATGTGTATGGTATTAAATGAATCACTCTGCAAGATGTTACTACTGTTTACTACTAGATGTCTAAAACTTTCTCTAATTGTCTAGAAACAAATTAGTAGTGTCTTTTAGATCTGACCCCACACCGCTGTGCGAGACCGTATAAATTGTGTACGAACATCGTGAACAGTCCATCAGCATAGCATGCCCACCTTATTTCGATGTTAGATTTGAATCTGCAGTTTTATTGCTTTGTGCCATTATTACATTATATACCTATAAATATTCTGTACTCAGCATAACTAACTCAACCTATTTAAATTACTAACGTTGCACATTTCTCGTACTAACGCCTTTTCACCATCATCCATGTCTCCTGGTGCTGTTACTGAGATATTTTCTCCTCTATCCGGCATCCTTCCTTCTCGTTCCAATTGTTCTCGAACCTCTAGTACTTGTAAAGCTCTAACAACTGCTTCTGGTCGACCACTCAACGCTCCCACACTCGAATCTGGAGGTATGGCGATATTAGGATCACCGGTAGATGCTGCTAGTTGATTTATTTTGTGTGTTAATGTACGTTTGTCATCTTCTAGCTGCTTAACCCGTTGCTCAAGATTTCGCACATACTGCATTATTTGATCTGAAAAAAATATTTATGTTTAGATATGTAAGTATTTCACCAATGTGGGAATAATGACTTAAATTATACAATTGTATTCAATTCACTGAAACAAACATGTAGAGAAACTAATTCTAATGAATATATTTGAGTTACTGTCCATAATCATTGATTTTATTGTATAGGATATTGTTATTTGTACTATATTTATAACTAAGTAACAATTACATAAACAAAATCTAATTTGTTTTCAGCCAATATATTTTCTGTAATTTTATATATATATAAATATATATAATCAACCTATTATATAAAATAGTAGCTCTACACGCTGAATTTGGGGTTCTTTTGGAAAACAGACATCTGATGTACACAAATTCCATTGGAGCAATTTTCCGATTACTAATTTGAGGTTTTGCGTTCACTAAATATGTATACGATGTATGGTAAGTGCATTGGAGTGATTTTTTAAACTTGATTTGCGAGTTGAAACAGTAACTATTTTTTTGTGGTATCCGCTTATAAATTGTAGCTCTTTGTAGACGATAAATTAAAAACAGAAAAAAAATTTGAATATAGTGATCAAAAATAAAAATCACAAAATATTTTTTCCTTTTTTATATTTGATTTTAAACATAAAAAGTCAGTCGTTTTTTTATTCGTTAGGATAGCGAGCTCTATGGATTACATTTTTCCTCAAAATTCATATATGGCTGAAGATTTTATATAAACAAAAAACCCCAAAATTAGATACCCCAGACTACTTTTATATTTTGTCCTACCTTCCTCTACTGTATTGCTATAATCAAAAAGCCTATTAGGAGCGGCTAAGTGTAGAATTATCAAATAGGATAAGAAATAGCGAAGAAATCTATGAAATTCGTTTTATGATAGTCTGTTTATTGGCTTAACAATTTAAACGTATAGGCTACAAGCTATGTAAATTTTCAGTGTTTTTTTTTCTGTGTAGTAAAACCTCTATAAACCGTCACAGCCTCTTTCACGTAAACGAAAATGCAAGAGTATGATGCTACAGAGAACACATGTCACGAAAGTTTACAATGTTTGTTCAACATTTAGGGCACAGTGAGGTACAGTAATGTCATGAGTAATGCTGAATTGATAGCAAGTCGCATTTTCGCCAGACTCGTCTTTCCCTTTTTTTCTACACCAGTTCGCTTTACGGAAAGGAGAAAACTGATGTGTGGTGGATATTTGTGTACTTTAGTTATTAATCTGACTGATGTATGTATTACTTGTTTGTCTTATGACGAAGCATTGGTATATTGATTGAGAAAATGCCAAAGCGAAGCTTTGCAAGTATTTTGACAGATAATATTTTGTCGGTGGTGGTGTGGGTAAATCTATCAAAAAGTGGCCATTCACAGAAATTGTCTGCTATTAAAATTAATAGAGCAGTTGCGTCTGCCACAAATGTTGTCTGTGTTTCTATAAAAAATGCTAATAATTAAGTTTAAACTTTTTTTCGTAAGTTGCAAGTTCTTTGATTTACATCACCCAACATTAAAATATGTTTGTGCTGACCTATACTCGCGCAATAACGCTGTAGGTTAAAAGTAAACAATATCAATTGTGTCTGTCCAAGAGAATCTGCTATGATCCAAAATCTATTCAAACTTTTAGGATTGCAAGTTTTACTTCCAAAAAGAAGTATACGACACGAGGTGGGAGGTTCAAAACGTTGATCAATTAAGACGAAGAATTTATTATAGATGGGTATGCGATATCGACTTGAAAACTTACAAAAGTTAATGCATATGTTAAAACTTGTTAAAATGATTCACGTTATTATCTTTGAGGAATGCAATCACTTTGTTATATTTATTTTGAATGCAGTGCCA
>SMLS01062119.1:0-12204 GCA_004785975.1 Popillia japonica | reverse complement strand
AAAAAAAAAAGGAGCAACGGGAAAAGAATGCTGGCCGCTGGCATAATGAAATTCGGGGATTTACTTCAAAATTAAAACGTGAAATAAACGCGAGCATTATATTGCTTTTAGGAACCCTTTCAATTTAATCTTATTATACGTGCATTATTTGAGGAGGGGCGGCTTTGAATGAAAAATTTCCTTCCCCCGAATTTATCCGACGTCTTTGTGATGACGAAATACTAAAATTTCGCTTTGGGACTTGGAATTAATTCCTTCTGTATTGTTTAAGTTTGGTTTATTTTATAGAGGAAGATCTAAAGGTAATTTAACGTGTTTAAACACGACTTTTCCGCTGTTTGACAAGTCTTTCTCCCACATATAATTTGTAATGTGGGTAGAACCTAAAAGCAATTTTAGATAAATGCTTTCAACTTTGTCGGCGGTGGCAACCTTTGATAAAACGTTCACAGGTTATTTATTTAAAGGAGGGAAGAAAAAAGGAGAAAGTCGTCTCTCTTGTATATACACACGAAAAACTTGAACGTAATATTCATCTTGTGGAGCTCGTAGCGAAAACTTCACCCTTTTAGGGACGTGTCACATGGGAAATATAATGTGGAAGTGGGCCTATTCCGAGAACGAATATAGGGTGGAGGTACGGCCGACTCGCTAACCGGCAAAAATGAAATTCCACGCCTGTTCGTCTCGACCTGTACAGAATAGAAAAATTGAGGATTCCCATCGCTAACACTCAGGAATAATACGCAGAAATCCGTCTTCTGTCTGCAGGTTTTTGATTAAAGACTAACGGCTTCATCCGAATCTAAATTAGTTGCTGTAATATCTTCGCAATTGGGAATTAAATGTCAAATTACGAAGTTTGACGTTTATCTGTCAAAACTGTCACAAATCACCAACTGTACCACAATCTAATTGGAATTATTTGCTAAGTAAAAAAAAGCAAAAAATTTGGATTTATTTTGGAGACCTGCTGGAGGTATTCAGGAAATTATGACTGCTCCCCCTTCCCCACCCCCCTTTCCGCGGAAACACGACAGGAAAAGGAAGAATGGCTTGTTATGGGAGAGCTCCAAATTAGACAAATAAGAGTAAAAATGTAAGTCCTACAAAAGTATCCTCCATGATCCTGACATCTGGCTAGCTACCTCAAAACCTAGTATTGGACCATAGCTTATTTTGGTCTATTTTTGACATGGTTTAGACCTCGTTTTGGCCTATTTCTTAGGACCACTATGCCGTCTCCAGTATCAAGTGCGAAAGAGGTTGAAACCAGATAAGCTGTCTGTTCTCAATACTAGGTAACCTGTTTCTGGTATTGGAAAGGCTATATACAATAGCAGGTAGGCTGCTTCTAATACCACATAGCCAGTTTCTACTACCAAATAAGTTATTTTCCATATTAGGTCGTAAGGATATTCTTAAGGACATTCCTCCTGATTCTATTCAACTTTCTTCTGATGGAGACCACTTCCATTTCTTTAATACAGTTCATTCTGCTATTGAACCACAAAAAACCATCTGCATCATCTATAAAAACTTTTAGAAACTTGTTTCGTGAACTTCTGTCTATCGTCTACCCCCCAAAATTATCTTTACCCCGATTTTTCTTTGGGTAGACTTAAAGGTTAAAATTCCTCGGCTATCGCCTCAACACCCTATGAGCACTCATGGCGGCCATTACCCAGAAAATCTTTATTAAGGAGATCAAAATTTTCTCTTAAACACTAATCCACAGCATATCCTCCTCTTTCCCCTCCCTCTCCCCTCTAGATAAAATCTCCACCATTCTCTTACTCCACGCAAGAATCCATTATACGACCTCAAGACGCATACCTCCTCATAAATCCCCTTTTTCCACCTCGTAAATCTCCACTAAGGAAAATTCAATCTGCGGTTAACCACTACCTTCTCCCGTCCCACATCCTACTCGTACACCTTCCACATGAATCCAACCTCGGGACCGCCACAGGAACAACGATCACGATATGCGTTCACTTCGGTAAATTAAGGTGGTCAACCGGAGCAGTGAACCCCCTGGGGTGGTGGGGGTCGCGGTTTGCTCCGGAATTGCCATACACTAACGTGCAACGTAATTAACTTCATTAAACCTGTAGCTTAAAGAATATTTTCCGATGATGATGCAACTACGATTCCGAACGGTTGGAGATTTCGCTAAGTTGGGAATTAACCGCTCCCGCATCATCTCACGTAAATAATAGAGTCCGTGGGGTGTTCTTCAAAATCTCATCTTTTATTTATATACTGTTAACGGGAGGGTGGTGATGTACACGGTGATAATGACGTAATAAAAACACGTTTTAAGGGGTGCAGGTACATACCAGGTATAGCTTTACGTTATGCGTATTGATTATTATGAAGGGGGAGAAAAGGACGTGGAATGATAAGAGGTTGCGTGTTTGTAAAACCGAGCTAAATATCAATTAAGATTTCTTATTTTAGATAATTTTGTAGGTCATAGTTTGTACATGTACGTGTTAAATTAAGCTACTTTGCTGTGAAGTGATTAAATTATTTTCTTTGTGATTTTTATACAACCTGTGTACTTTTTTTGTAGGAGGAACTGTTTGTGATTTTCCAGCACTAATTACGCCAATAATTTAACGTAAAGCATATTTATAGTGTGTGACATACAAATTGCAACAGCAATAAGGGGTAGGACAGTTGAAGTTTCTGTTATAGGGGATGTTTACCAAACTGTGAGGACAAAAGCGTGTTCTATGTATACGTAGATACTAATATTACAGAAAGTTTCTTACACTACTGCACTATCCTCTACCCTACTATATTGTAATCCTGCTTGAATGAATATAGCCTGGCAAATCTCGATTGATATTGATTGAGATATTTTTTAAGATCTGGCCCCACGTTGGGCGCCAAAAATAACTGCTACGTGGCGCAACAACGGGATCAACTTGGCAAGAAAGACGGCACGAGTCTCACGATGATTGCATTTCATTCCTTCTTTTCCTAAATAGGCGATTTGACCCCGGCTCGACCCACCCCGCTTGTGCTACTGCGCTGTTTCAATCAAAATTTGCCAGGCTGTATGTAACATTACAACAACAATTTCTTCAATACGAACACAATGTAGAAGCCTAATAATAAATGTCGTGCCCCACACTCTTACCTCACACCCTTACCCCACACCAAACAATGTCAGATCGTTCGTCAAAAATGTAACCTAACATGTTTTTGAACTGTATAACAACAATGACAATGTCTTCAATACGACTCCTATGTGGAAGTCTAATGATAAATGTCGAACCCCACACCATTACCCCACACTACCACCCCACACTACTACCCCACACGTTTATCCCACACCCTTACCCCACACCGAACAATGTCTGATCGTTCTATGTATGTACATACATCCGTAACCGTTCTGCCAATCTGATCTTGTCACCATTCATATTGCAAATGGACCTATGAATTATGACAGCACAACAAATAAATCAAAATTGCATGACGTATTAAATAGGTCAAACTATAACTACATTCACGACGATTAGAAAGACAGCGAGATAGTCAACAGCTAGATTTTACTCGAAAATCCCATTATTTCAAATTTATGAAAGCTCTGAATACGGCCGAATCCCGAACGCTTATCAGTCGGCTCCCCTATAATATACATTTACCCACTCGCCATTCTATTCGAGGAATCGAATTTTTGACGTGTCCCCATCATCATCATCCGCTGACTTATTTCTCTATTTGTGTTATCGTCTCTGTTCATCCAATACGTTCTTCAAATTTCGGAGCTTCGTTGTTTTATTTTTATTTTTTGACATCCGAACCTAATGATAAATTGAAATTATTCTCGGCGAACGATTCACCGAAGCGTTCTTTCGGGAATGGATGTGATCGTGGTTTTGGCAGCGGTTTTTTTTCTCCCATCCACCGTCCTAGTCCGACATATTTTTCAACTGGAAAGGGTTGAGCGGGCGGCGGGGAAGAAGACACGAACAGGTTATCTCGCTAGGTTTAATAAATGAGTTCAGCCAAAACTCCTGTGTTCGTACGCGCATATGTTCTGTTCGGATTACATAACTTTTTGTGCAGATAAAATAATCCGTAATAATTCTAGCAACAGTTGGAAACTAGAGGAAAAAAATATGTTCTACATTCGCAGCACTGGATAATGATAACTTGTTAGGATCGTTAGTATGACCTCCATTTTTCATTTTACGTATCTGTTGCGAGGAGTACAACAAGTGTATTAAAAATTTTCATCGAGCATCGTAAAATGTTATTTATAGTTCCAGACAAATTCAAGTTGTGTGTATCGATTGGTGCATCTGCAGTTGTAGCTTTAATACATTCAGTATTTACCAATTTTACTTTTTGTTATTGTGAACTCCAGACAATTGACGTAAGAAGGATGTCTTGATGCTAGTAGTAACGATAGAGTTCTCTTTGGGTAGACTTAAAGGTTAAAGTTTCTCGCGCATCGCCTCAACACCCTATGAGCAGTCATGGCGGTCATTTCCCAGAAAATCTTTATTGAGGAGATCAAATGCTCTACCCTACTATATTGTAATCCTGCTTGAAAGAATATAGCCTGACAAATCTCGATTGAAACATTGGCACTATTATTATACGTGTGTGTGGAGTTTGTCTACTTTCCTTGCGACTACACCTGTAATTCGCCACGCCCACGAGTCTATAATCGCAAATCAAGATAGCCAAAGCCTAAAAGAAGTATGGTCCTACCGAAAATATGACTAAGAAAGAAGATGATGGCCTGATGGCAAAAGTCCAGGAAAATCCGCCAAGCCCAAAAAGAAAAATGGCAACCGAGAAAAAAATATATATATTAGTGTTGGGCAGTCTAGTTCCTTTTGTGGACTCGTTCCGTTTCGTTCCATTTTATCAAAGGAACGAGTACGTCGGACGCGTTCCTTTGGAACACACAATAGTACATACAATCGTTGCCGTATATTCATACATACATATCAGTATCGTTCCGATTAGAATTGATATAAAGGAACTATGTATGTATGTAGTGCGTAGTGCTGATGTTGCCGGAATGCATAATAAATATTGTTCCAATCGTTCCAAAGGAAAGAAACGAACGATGCTGTATTAGGAACGTATATCGAATGCCAACGGACAACATTCAATTAGATCCGGACTCGGAACGATATCGGTCCAAACCAGCGAACTCGTTCCGTTTAGTTCCACGTGCGGAATATTTCCTTTGAACCGAGTCCGGTCGGAACGACACAACACTAATATATATACTTATATGGCCCCGCGAGAAAATATCTGGCCCCACGTTGGGCGCCAAAAATAACTGGTACGTGGCGAAACAACAGGATCAACTTGGCAAGAAAGACGGCAGGAGTCTCACGGTGATTGCATTTCATTCCTTCTTTGCCTAAATACACGATTTGACCCCGGCTCGACCCAACCCACTTGTGCTACTGCGCTGTTTCAATCAAAACTTGCCAGGCTGTATGGCACTAGTAGTAACGATAGAATTTGTCGACTGCTTGATTTCTTCGTATGTTGCAGCTGCCTCGGGTGAGATATTTGCCAAAATGCGGACCTAAAGTAGAAGGACGTTTGGGTGAAATAGATTTACCTCAATATATTTTACTAATAAATCAATCCTCTTTAGCGGTTACGATAGAATTTGTCGTCCGCCTTGTAAACTGCGGGTCGTTTGAGGTTAATTCACAAGCTGAATATCGATTATTTCGTATTAAAACGCAGCATTCCCAATAGGGCCGAATCCTATCGACTGCGCCGCTAATTAGAAAATCAACCTAACATACTGTTATAGAAACAACTTCCCCCGATATATCACGTTCGTAACAACAGAAACAGTTTCAGGCAACCAACCGGTCAACACTATCCCGACGACATCCGTTATCGTTCTAGATAGTGCGTGCGTTCGAACGCATCAAAAACGCATTAGGATACGTTAACCGTCGTGGGGAGTCGGTAAAATTAATCTGAGGTTTATCCGGTGGATAATGACCACGCCGCGGCGGACGATTTCAATTTCCTCCCTTATCACCAGCGACACATTTCTTGCGGATAACCGCGCGATCGTCGATTTTTATCTTTATTGGTTCAATTAATCTCTCCCTCTCGCTTTCGTGGTCGTTGTATTGGCGTTGGTATAGAGCGCGGTTATCGGCCGTGTCCGTAACGCAATAAATGCGATTGATGTCGTACTTGTGAAATGTCAGCTAGTGTTATGGGAACCGAAACAAATGGTGTATAAACGTCACCGGGCAATGAAATTAAAGGAAAAGGTTGTGTGTATCTAGGACGAATAAGACTGAGGTATGTATGTACTATTTTAATTGAGCGCGGGTATACGAGTAGGGTTGTTGTTTTAATCGCCAAGCTCTCGCGTATTGTATAGGTAGTGTTTGGTTAGTTTGGGTAAATACGAGGACCAATTGGTGATATTTATTAGAATTCTTGTTTGTTTATAATAGGAGCTCCTCTTATGGAGGGTGACCCCGACGGACTAAATCGCGGTATCATTGAAATAGGGTTTGTTTTATGTTACGTATGTGTTCGTTTTTAAAATCGCGCACGTCCACTTATCAAAGTCAGACTATATCAATGGGAGATCATAATGTTTCTGGTAGAGGAGCGGGGGCTACAGACAGCCGCGGACATTTCCATAGTGACCGTTCAAATGCGTCAGCTAAAATTGCACATGAGATCGAGTTAGTGGTAGGTCCACTGAAGATGGCAACACAGTTGTGTCCAGTCCACGCTCCTGACCGCCCATGGTTTCTCCCAACTTTATGTAAAACCAAATACAAATCGTCTCACTATTTCTAATGCTGCGCGGACTCCCACCGTTCGCCATTTAATTTTGCGTTTAGTATACCCGACGAAATAAAATGAGCGTAATAATATGCGCTGGAGGTATTTATTTCGGTAAACGCGAAGTATGGTAATGGATAACACAGATTTGTGCGGTGTATGAGTGTGTACATGTATAAGGTACTTACTCTTTTCCATTGTTTGCCTTCGGGCGATGCGGTATACATCCCTAGTTTATTTCTGTTTCTCTCTTCTGTTTCGGGGTATTATCTTTTATTTTGTACGGCTAGAATAACAAAAGGTAGATAATGTTGTATTTTACGAAATAGGATGAGCAGCTTACCCCCTCCTCTTCTTTTTTCTTGAGCGGCTGGAATATTGTTGTGGGAGTATTCATTACAGTAGCCGATAATTTAAATTTTCGTTTCAGCCACACACAAGCCCGTGTACGCTATCTCCCAATATCACATACTCCCAGTAAAAAACCTCAACGGCGATACCCACCTGATCCAACTCGACCTAATCTAATTACGCGTACAATTTAAAATCAATTTACTAAAAAGGGAAACCGCCCGCCGCTAAAACCCCAATCAAAATAATAATAATAACGTTATAATTGCCCTTTTCGTTTCGGTCTCGTCTGCGTCCTCGAAAACTTTCACCATCCTCCCACCCTCTTACGATCGTTTTGTACGCCGCGTCGTGCCGGCTAATTACTTAATATCCGCGCGAATTTACGGTCAATCCATACCGAATTGAAAAGCAATAATGTAAATTAGAATCGCGGCCGCCCTCCCCCATTTTCCGTAACGTCCGTTGCCACGAGGTGGTATGGGGCACGAGGGCAATCCATTTCGAGACAATTAATTCAATATTAATGCTGATTTCGGCCTTAAGATAGGGCCTCGCGGGTCGTCCTCCGGTACGATTTATTTCGATAGGGGGCGCACGGCAGGTATTCGTCCTCGGCTAAATTTATACCGTGTAGAATAATGATTCTCTTAGATCGGATGGGTGGGTGAGGTTGGAGCAAAATTTCGAACTCGAAGTCGGATTAATTCTATCAGATGGTATCGATTGGGGCACGTTCAGGTGGATCTAAATGTGGGAGATGGAATGTTTTGTCATCATGTTGCCATCAGGCTAGGTCTGGTACACGTCATAAAGCCCGCTTCGTAAAGAGGAAGCCAGTTTTAGACGAAAAATAAGAGAATAGATGTAATTGCACATGAGATCTGGTTAGTGGTTGGCCGAAATTTGGCTGTGCGGGTTGAGTATATCTGTGGCGGGTGCAGCTATAGCAGCTTCCAATGGAGTTCACGATCCGAAAAATCAATTCTGTTTAGATCTTATTAACTGAAGCAACTCTTTAAATTAAACTCAATCCCTCTGAGCGAAATTAACTACGTTAGAGACGTACAATTCTATATATAGCCCATTGTATTGCAGCATAAACCGTACTTTGTCTATCTATATATCCGTCTGCCCGTCCGTCTGCCTGCTCGTGATGTGATGACCTAAACTTTGCGACCGCGTCGGGCACGCTCTAACTTATCTACTCTCCAGCGAACCAGACAATGGGTTTCGGGGAAGTTACTACTACGGCTAGCACGTTTTATATTAACGGTTTAAAGGGGAACCGGACGATAATTCTCCCGAAAACCTTATTACGTCGTCTGTAAAGGGGGAAGGCGAGAACGTCAATACGACACGTAATATTAAGAAAAATCGATGCGAAATTCGGGTACATCCCGGCGAGAAAATTCCATTTTACAAACATGTCGCTACATATGTCTGTCCGGATGTATACACATGTTAATTTATAGTGCGCAGTTCAACGCCGACATTCGCAAGGGGGTAACGTTTAATTAGCATGTAAATTAGTAGCGAAGTGTGCGGTGGGGGGTGTCCCGTCGAAACGGCGGGATTTCGATGATTTCGCGTATTTTGCCAACTCCGGATGTATGTAGTTCAGATAGTACGGCGGTAACAATCGTATGTAATGCTAATAACAGCGTGTATTTTCGGTATATTTGCATATATATGTGTGTATAGGCGTTGTGGGAATAGTATTCCTCGGGAATATTAATGGATGTGACGGCTGACTAAATCTAAAAGAACGGAAAAATATTCGCTTGATAAAACTGTGTGCATGCATGTATGGGTGTTGGTACATCGTAGATCTAGGTTGTGCTAGGATTTAGTGAGATATACGATGGAAAAACGACGTTATTCCTAATGTTCATGTTAATCCTGTTTGACTCCATGCTAAACCTCGAGCTTGACGAATGCTTTTAGGTTAGGATAGGGCGAGCGTGAGATATTTTTTTAAAACGAGTTTTTCGATACCCGTAGATATATTTGTCGCGTTGGAACCTGTTCGTGGGTATCGATTGTTGGGGAGTAGAATGCTTTTAACACGAACGGCTTCATGTTTTTTGCGACAAAATCGCAACCGTCGTTTTCTGTAGCAATTAGTTGGCTAACCACTAACTAGATTTCAAGTGCAATTGCGTTTATCAAGTGAAAGCGTTCTTTTTCGTCTAAAACTAGCATCGTTCTTTAGTGCATGTATAGGATTTAACCTGATGGCAGCACCAGGTGAAACCCTGTCCCAATTCAGCACTTTGCAAGCAGATTTTCCAGACGAGAGCCTCCTAAGCTTCATCTGGTCAGTAATTGGTCATGCTCATTATTTGACGAAAATATAATGAACGTGTTCTGGAGCGAGTTTGACAGTACATACGCTTTTTCCTGTCGGTTCTTCGCTAGTTAGCGTTAATATTGTTGGTGACATTTCCTCCTTCACCAGTCTGTCACTTAGTGGGATGTATCTTTGTCTAAGCTACTCCTCAAAGTTGTATGCTAGATCACAAGAGAAGCAGTGGACAACTTCTTTTATATTTCGTACTAGTAACGCCACTTACGGTCATAGTCACATAGGGTATTGGTGCATAGATTTCTGCAAATTTACTCACGTTTATAGCGAACGTTGTAGAAAAACATAACCATACAATAGATACATTAAATCAAAGCTCGAACCGACACCAATTCATCTCACGTCCCGGCAACAAAAACAAACAACTTACGGTTACCACAAAACGGATCGATACCTCCGGAACGTGATTCTAACCATGCGGGGATTCGGAATTCCCCTGGAACAAGAACAAGAAGAGGAAAACGTGAAAAAAAGCAATACGCGAAAAGGTAAGCGAGATATTTACGTTTAATTTCGTCATATATCTTTAAGCTGCGCTGAATTAAACGTGGCTATATTCGATCAACCTTTCTGGCGATGTTCCGTTTTACGTGTGTACGTCGGCGGGGCGCAAGACACAACGTCGGAGAACGTGGTACGAATTTAGATAGATCCTTGATTTGGGCTGGTAAACATTTTTAGCGAGTGGATGCCGAATATAGAAGGAGAAAAGAAAACAAATCGTACGCGAGTTGAATTGGAAAATATGCGAGGATATATCCTAATTTCCACGCGTAATCAAACTTACCAGCATTACCAACAACTGCCAACGCAAACAACCTAATTCCCCGATACATTTCTACACGAAACAACAGCTCTAAGCCGGATTATATCGCTTTCTTCGTACTTTCCCGGGGTTGCGATCGGAGATGAGATAAGCGTTTTCCGTTCGGCGTTCTTTTTCTTTTTTATCCCGCCTCCGCGATGTTTCTCTTTTTCGTTCGTCGCCTCGAATCACGCCATTCGGCTCCCTTGTATTCGATAGCGGCGGTTTCCTCTGCCGGTAAAAGCAGCCGAAAGCATTGTTGTCCTATCGCCAGGCACGTTAGCTTAATTTATACGAACCCTACCACTACGGCGGATAGATCTACAGGTAGGCAATCGGTTAAAATGCGGGCGTAGATAATGTAATTAAATTTGAAGCGTAGTGGGCACTGTGTCATCCGCTACGAGTGCCCACGCACACTTATAATGTATGTAGGGTCAAGTGGTAAGAGCGCGGAAGTGAATAATGCGGAATTTTGGTTATATATTGAAGATATTCAAAAGGTTTCAATACGCAACAGGTCAGGTTTAGTTTTGTATTAATCGCATAGGTAGGTGTGCACAACTACTACTACGAAATTATGAAAAGGCACATTAACGTTGACCGGATGGGCCCCGTCAATCTCCCTTTTCTACCCCGTTCACGCTGTCCAAAATATTAGTAAGCTTCCTAACCTCCCATTACGGAGCTGTCAATTATCTACACTGTTGTAATCTGCAGTGCAGTCTGCGGGTATATGTGAAAAATATGACAGGACTCAACATTGAACCTTGCGGACCCCCTAACTCAATCGGGCGCCGCCGCGGTGGGCTCATTCCGAAGTTTGTTTCTTAAATCCGTAGCACACAGTTAGAAGGAGAAGGCGGGGCAGGTAGGGAATTCGTGTTCCTTATCAAGATGACACCTCATCTAATCTCCTAACCTAATATCGAAGATTTTAACACGTTCTACGCCTTATAACCTAACAATAAAACGCGGACATGACACGGGTACGCAACACCAACATCCAACTGGCGAAATCGTATTAACCTTCTCGCCGAATAATTTTCGCATTTGTCGGACGGTCCCGTGCGTCACGATTCCTCAAGTTAAACGGGTAGAAAACGGCCGCCCAACAGGACCGGCAACGGCAGGAAAAAGACTTTTATTAACGATTGCCAACGAGCGGAATACTGATGTGTCAAGGCGAACTAACAATGCCATTAATAATAAAGGATTCCCCGCTCTCTCTACCTCTCCCTCTCCGCCCGTCCAGTATCTCCGAATATACGTACGGGAGGGGTTAGGCACGAGCGGAAAAGCGCAACCTTTGTAGCGGTAAGCTTGTGTCCGCTCGGCAATAATTCTTCGGCGATTAAGCTTTCATAATTGCGTGCGTGATGTTGCGTCTCTGGCGTCTCCGATACAACGGTTTAAGGTTGTTATTTTTTTGTTGCCGTATCAGCATTTCCTGCTTTAGCGACGGGGCGCGGCGTCCGTCGGTGTTGAAGGGATTCTTTCCGGAATCGGTTTATTGTTTTTTCCTCCCGATGAAATCTGGGCAAAAACACTTGGTGCGGCGTTTTCCGGTAACGCGTCTTCTAGGTGTGAACGGTATTGTATCTATTCCCCACATTTTTCCGTTCCGTAAATCCGATTTTACCGATAAACGGCGACATCTTTCGGATACAATAAATTTAATCGTTTAAAGACGAACGAGTGCGCCAACCATTAGCGTCGAGATCGGATGGATCCGCCAACTTCCTCCCATTTCGTCCCCCGCTCCGCCACTTTAACGCTAGCTAGTCTTTCTGGAATTACACCTCGCCGCTCTCTCACCGGATACGATTCAATCCGGTTTCCATTTAATTTAGTTTTTCCA
>SMLS01062118.1:0-13334 GCA_004785975.1 Popillia japonica | reverse complement strand
CAAGAATTTCAATGTGCCTTTTCTGAATTGGTCTAACTTGTTGTGTTTTACCTTTAATCTGAGTGTTGCTTTTAATGTTTTTACGTTTTAAAATTCGTCTATATGGGAACGTTTCAAGCAGCACCATCGTAGAAGTGTTGAGTAAATCTGCTGAATAAATTAAGGGTAGATTTTTAAGACCGTTGAAATATTCCAGGAGTTGTCGTCTAGAAATGCTTTCAGATTTCTGATTTTTTTCTGAATTCTTCTGATGAAGCTAACAGCATTATCAGCGAAACCTCAAGTGAACACTTTTCTACGCGGTAACCCCAGGAAAATGTTAACGCCCTGCTGAGTAATTTTTGAGTAGTTTTGCTTAGTATGCAAGACCACACAACCAATTACGCCATACCTGCCACAAAATCTATGCAACGAAGCCAAAAGCACCTGCACCATACAAAAGAGAAACTAAATGATTTCCAGGAGAAAAAAACTTTTTGGAATAAACTTTTTTTCTGGAAGAATTGGAGTGACGGCAATAATGATTTGCAAACTATAGATATGATGTATGTAAGTCTTATGTTTTTTATGACCAAACGCTGTATAATACGTCACACGCACTACAGATGTTCTAAACTCGAATTTGCTAACAATATTCTGCGTCACCACTCACACCATCATCATCAGTGAAGAAATGACATTACATTGCACGGCAATTTGGGAAGAGGGACCAAATCAGGGAAGAGCATAGCTAGGCTGTTGACCACACTGTAGATGCTTTTATGGCTGACATTAGCAATCTTAATATTCTAACTTAATCAGAAGGAAGTTGCTACCATCAATAGAATTTGTTGGGTGTCTAAAAAGTTTTGAATTACAGATTTAATAACGGCTGCAGATATTGGAAAAACTGGCCAAAAGGAAAATAGTCAACAATTCTTGCGTATTCAGTTACCAGTTGAAACGAAAAATCTTCAATCTAGCAAGACAATTTTTGCAGAAGCTTGATTAAAAGCACGTACTAAACCTGATAGAAAAACGATTTGGTCTAATATTTTCCATTTGATTTTAATTTTTTTTTTGCTGAAAACTAGTACCTTCCGCAAAAACCCTCACTTTTGCTAATTAGTTAGAAATAAAACAACATCTACATAAGTATTTACTAATTAACATAACATTTTATGGAAACAACTTATACATATTTATTATTTGTATAAATGCATGTCTACATGTTAAATGTAGTAATAATAAAAAACAAAACAAAAACATAAAAAACTAAAACTAAAATAATTAAAAAATAAACTCTTCTTAGATTTTCCAAAATTTGACTGCGCTCTAGTCCTTCTTATGCACACACTTTCCTAGCCTGAAAGTGAAAAGAAACAAAACTAAATTAGAATGGTAAACTAAACAAACATTATAAACAATTGAAAAGAAAATAGAACAAAAAATGTGACAACAGAAACAAATGCATATTATTAAACCAAAACTTAAAAGGGAAAGTGCTTGTACATTATCCGAGTTAGACACTCAGAATTAATTAATTGTTCAGTGTGAATGAGGTTCTTGTTTGAGGGAGCAGCTGTGGTAGAGCCATCGGCCTCAAATAATGAAATCCACATCATCTTTAGTCAGAGATTAATTAAAAATATCACGCTTTCGGCCTATAATGCACTTAATAACGCCTGTGCCTTCTTGTTTGTTATCCTGTAAACACGCACAGCAAACGCATTTGAGATGTACGCCGCCACGAATTAGTTCTTGGACTTGTTTTTTCTGTAGTATGTTTTCGGTTTGTAACAATTAACGGCGACTTGCATCCCTGGCTATGTTTTCACAATAAAAAAAAGATTGAGCCGTCTTCCGCCGCGGAAGTGTAATTGAAATAAATGGTTTCCCAAATCGTTCTATATCCACCTTGAACGAAAGAATTTCCACGAGAAAAACAATACTGTAGACGATTTTTTAACTTTAAACGGATGATTTTTTTGTGTGTATTGTGTAAATGGTATAAATATCCGAGGAATTAAACGGGGTTTAATGGAATATCATTAATTGACTGCTGTGATGTTTTAAAAGATTTATTTAGTAGTACTAGCTCGTTTTTTGAACACTTTTTGCTATTTGAGAAACTTGAAAGAGTTTATTTACGAAAATTGTATGTACATAGATATCTGCAAAAAAAGCAGAGGTGCCATTTGTCTTCTTTAAAACCGAATCAAATGAAAAAGAAGAAAAAATGAAGTAAAAATAAAACTAACTAACGTGTTATTTTTTTCTTTGATGTTATTATTGTTGAAGTTAAATCATTAGGGGCTTATAGGACCTTGAATTTACCAAGATAAAACAATAATTTAATTGCAAGTTTGAAGAAAACTTCTACATTCTGAGTAAAACATTGAAGAGGAAGAGTACGAGCAAGGCAAAATTTGCAACAATATGAAGAATACCTTAATTCAGAAAGAACATATTGTCCTTATTTTGTTGGTAATACGAACAATAGGAAATTTAAACAATAGGAAATTTAAACGCACTAATGGAAACTTTAAGATAAATGCAGCTGCAGCGGCTTCCTGAGATGTATTGCTTATCAAGGCTACCCAGTACAATTTTTGCTATGCAAATAATGTACGTAAATGTGTTTTCATGGCCGTATTACATTAATACATCCTTTTAAGTGATGTGGTGATTATATTATTATATTAGCTAGGAGATCGCTACAAGTTTCACCAATAAGACTGTAGCTTTTGGACTGTAAATATGACCGACTTATGGACATAATTTACAAAGATTAAACTAATTATTAGTTAATTGGCTTCTTTCAACTACGCTACTGCAATGTAGAAATTCAAAATAAAATTTCACCATAACATGTGGTTGTTATTCACAATAGAATAGCTTTGCCTCTAGGAAGCAGCTGGTGGGTGGAGAAATTAAGATAAGAAATGTTGGCCCAAAATATCCAGAATCGATTGTTACTGGAACCATAGCATGATGCTACTATATCTGTTTGTGACTATACACATAAAGGTTACCACAAAACACAAATTTGGAATTTTAATAATTTGGGTATCTCATCTTTATGTGCCTACAGCTTGGCAAAGTTCAACTGAAACAGTGAGTCATCACGGCGCACGAAGGCTTAAAGTGCCAGTATTTTATTTATATGTAGTACCTTGGTTGGCACGGTTGACATGATGTTCCAGACATTTTGACCGGCACTATTAGTATACGTGTGTGTGGTGCTCGTGCCACTATAAACTATTATTCGCCACGCCCACATCATCGAACGTGCAAATCACAGAGTACTGCATGATGACGTGGTCTTCAAGACGGCAGGGGTCTTACGGTGATTCCATTTCATTTCTTCGTTGCCTAATTACCTGAATTGACCCCGGCGCGGCCCAGCCCACTTGTGCTACTGCGCTGTTTCAGTTGAACTTTGCCAAACTGTAGTTCTGTTTTTTTATATTGACACTTGGCAACCAATTCACTTCTCAAAGTCGGAATATTGCAAAAAAGTCAAGAACGCAAAGCGACAAATCAGCACAGAAACGGTGGCTTGTTCAGATTCTCGGAACTCGATTACTACTCCAATATGCTTAGAAGTAGATATAAGACAAATTCAACATTAAATTCCAAAGTATGATTACCAAATATGCAGAGCTTACTGATACTACCAGTATAATAGTATTGTAATACCTTTCTATGCGTAATGTATGTTGTAATTAATATTCTAAATTGAACAAAGTTTTTAATTACCTACTTTTCAGCATACCTATAAATATTTAAATTTCAATTTACCAGGGCCATTCCCAATTATCCACGTTATCCAAAATGGATTTACTGCATTCATTAGCTAGTAAATTACCCAAGGGACTAGGTGGCGTAAAGTAGAATGAAATATTTTGTTTGCCAAATTGAGTACATTAACACACATGAGTTTTATTACATAAAATGTCTTAGCAGGTATTGACCGTATCATGGTTTGTAATAAATATACACATATAGTACAAAAAAACGCACAAAATATACAAATAAAATTCGACGTTTCGTCACTAATGTAAGTGGCTTCTTCAAGATTAAAGAGTGCCTAGGCGGTACCAGAAAATACTAGTTTGGGATATACAACTACCTTAAATAACGTCTTAACTATTATTCATAAAATTCTGGCATAACAACAGTAGTTCAGATACCAACTGTGGTTGTACAAAAAAGTACATAGCAAGTGGGCTAAATGGTGTTAGTCAAAAAGGATACACTTCTTTCTGCCATTGTTTGTTTAGTGAGTAACGTGAGTTTCGTGAACACACTTCTTCTATAACTAACTAAATATGCCCTTTTGGGTAACCTTAACAGTAGTTGTTAAAGGAGGACATGTTCGCTACCATACTTAAGGTGTAAGGAGAGCAAATATGTCAGTAAGAGCAGCTGCAGGAATTTTTTGCAGAGCAATCTATCAGACGTCGACCTCGACATCCACATACGTTGGAATTGGAGTTTTGACCTGACTTAGTTTTACATTCACAAGTTGATTACGTAAAATAAGTCTACTGTAACTGATCCACAAACTTGGAAAAGTTCGAATATGGCTGGCTTAGATTGGATGCAATCTTTTATGAGGCTGTGTGAATAGTTAGTCAGGTTTAGGAAACAAAAAGGTACAGAATAATTAGACTAAATAGTGTTAGCCAAAAAAGATATATTTCCTTCCGTCCTTGTATTTTCTGGGGTAAAGTTTCGTGAAGACAAGCTAAAGGAAGGTCCACTTGGATCTATTTGAAAGGTCTCAAAAATTGATGAATGACTACCTCCTTATCGTTTAAAGTTTTGGAACATATTCGGGAAAGAACAATTTCTAAAGACATCCACAAAAATAATTGCTCATTGGACCTAAATTGTGAATGCCAAGAAAATTCTTCCTAACTTCTTGTCATCACTGTACCCATAGTATGCAGCCTTTAAGCAGAAATAGGTGCATTTTATTAAATTTATATTCTTCGCGTAGAATGACAGGATTCTTATCAAGCCGGAAACAGCAATAACGATCTCCTATGTAGCTGAATTAACATGCATGACATTCATAGATTCGTTCCCAATTAAAAATATCTCCCCTGAGCATACTAACTGGTACATGGTGGATGTTTCCAAAAGTTTTTTCCGATAAATATTTTGAAATAGTATTATAATATATCTTTGCACAAATTAATGTTAATTAAGTGCAATAACAATGGTAAATGATAATAATATTTGTTCCAGTTCTTCTAATGTAAATTCTCAATCTGTCTTACTGAAAAGAAGCTTTAAGAAGTTAACCAGCAAAGCTTTGATAACCTAAACTGAAAAAGGGGAAGAGCTTACCTGGAGAGAAAAAGGTATAAAAGAAGGTCTCAGGTAAGAAATAATTTAAATACAAACGTCATAAACAGAAAGCAAGAATGATAACTGAAATGCCAGAGTAAAATAAGCGTGAAGAAGGAGAATTAATAGGTACGTTAAGCAAAAAAGGAAAAGCCAAAATTTTAACTGAAATGTCACAGAAAAATAGGCTTGAACAAGAAGCCTTAAGAGGTTCAGCAAAAAAGCTTCAATAACTAAAGGGGGAAAGGGGAAGAATAGGCTTGCCTGTAGAGAAAAAGGCATAAAAGAGGGTTTCAGGTATCAAATAATTTAAAGACAAACGTCCTAAACAGAAGGCAAGAATGATAACTGAAATACCAGAGTAAAATAAGCTTGAAGAAAAAGGTTCACTATGTTAAGCAAAAAACGGAAAGCCAGAATTTTAACTAAAATGCCAGAGAAAAATAGGATTGAAGAAGAAACATTAAGAAGTTTTAATAACCTAAGCAGAAAAGAGGAAGCATAGGCTTACCTGGAGAGAAAAAGGCTTTGGGTAAGAAATAATTTAAAAACAAACGCCAAAAAGGGAAAGCAAAAATTATTACTGAAATACAGAGTAAAATAGGCTTGAACAAAAAGCTTTAAGCAACTTTTGAGCAAAAACGCTAAATAACTTAAGCAGCAAAAGGGACGAATAGGCTTGACTTGAGAGAAATAGAAATAGGATTTGACAAAAAGGGCTTCAGGTAAAAAAAATTAAAGACAAACACCAAAGACAGATATTACTTTTGAAGAAAATGCACTTTTCTGTGCTTTATTTCATTTGTCTATAGACTGTTTAACAAGTGTCTCTGATGCTGTGACTGTAGTTTGCAGTTTGACAGCTTATACCCTACTACAAAAGAGCCAAGTTTTTCGATAATGATTTCTGAAAAGGTTGCCAATAATTACTGCAGAATTTACTACAAAATTTCATATTATTTAGTCTTCATTCTCTCGCCAAAAATCATAAAACTATGTTAAAATAATAGTTTAACTACAGACTTGTATCCATAAGCTGCCCGACACAGTTATTGATTTTTAGAAATTTAAATCCTATAGTATTCACTGGTGTAAGCGAATTAAATACTGTCTGATGACCAGGGCTTGTCAAGTTTTTCTACCAAAAATGTAAAAATGTGCGTTTATTAATACTGTAATAATTTTTTTCTCAAATAACAATACTACAGCTCTCTAATCAATATATTTTTCCGTCGACTTACAAACATTTATATAACTATTTAACAAAATGCTCACCACAAATTGATACGTAACTGTGTAGGTAAGACTATCTGCTACTTAAAAAATCTTATACTTTATGTACTACTCCTTTAAAACATTCGTTAAATCTGAAGAATGTGTACATACATAATCCGTACATATTTCCCAGAAAGTTCCATGACCCTAATCAATGCATCTACAACGTGTTATGTTAACCATTTTTTCTACTCTCCCGAACAGCCACGCAATGCGGTGTACCCCTTATCTATATCGTTTGAAGATCATTAATCTACGTTACACGTTTTATTCAGTCACGTCAAAGGGAGAGCGTAAGAACGTCGTCTCTAAACACCAAATTTGTTTCTCACACCATCCATGTATCGAAAAGCCGTTTCGTCTAGAAAGTCGGCCCAAGATGATGCAACGCCAATTTTTTTTTTCCTGTTGAGCCGTATCGTTTCCCATTTCTCGTTTAACTTACTGGTAGCGTTGAAAAGAACATCTTATCTGTTAAAGAGATTAATTACCAGCACACTTTTTTCGATTATATTGAGAGTGCCAAAATATTTTGGATGGTGTTCAGTAGCTTTGCTCTATTTTAAAGCCTTATATGTGAGTAGTTGGTTTGCGTTCTAAGGCGTTATATTAAAGCGTATAGCCCAGCACAATTTTCCCATCACTCTTCCGTCCATTGGCGTATGATTAATGAATTTTCGTACACGATTTCATTAATTTCCATTTGTCTGGTTTGTGTGTCGGTGTGATTCACAACAGATGATAGACCTACAAGCATGCTCCCGAGGTGGTATCTAATTAGTTTTCGATCATGTTGATCGTATATATAGACACCGCATTGTCTGCTACTTACTATTATTAACGCCACACGGGTTGTTGCAGAGAAAACATCTAATTATTACGTCATTATTGTCCTATTCTTTTCCGAAGTGGAAGTAGGTTAATGGTATGTGTACGCGTCGGATCGATTTTGCCACTTCGAGTTAATAGATTTCTTTTTAAGATAATTTTTTTAATGTTTAGGGGCAGGTGTTAATTAGGAGATTGATTTGATGAATTATGACGAAAAGAATTGAGATTTTCGTAAGTTTAAGTATATGAGACTTGATGATGAAGGATTGTTTTAATGACAAGGCATAAGAGAGCTGCTGGTTATAAATCCTTACAAAATTTCCTTGTAGTGGCAAAGCTTACAAGGAAAATGGTACCAAGAGCATGCAATCAAGAGCATCCTAAGATATCGTCTATAGTAAGTAAATTAGTCGCCGCATTTTCATAATTTAGGCAATCGAAGCAGATATCTGAACCTGATCAATTAACAATAAGGAAAGAAGGCAAAATAAATATTCCATTCCAACAAAAGTTTAGTACTCAATTTATCAATATAAATCAAGCTATAGTGGTGAAGTTCTTTCTAAGACGATTACTATTCCTAAAAACCGTAACTGCAGTAGTGATCAGGCTACAATTTTTATAGTACCTACTTCAGAAATTCATGGCGAAGACCAAAGTAAAGTAAATGTTTAAGTGAAGCTGCTAGGATGTCGTTGTTTAGGATACTTTTCGAAGACAAAAGGTAGCAGTTGTTTGTTCTTTAAATTATATGAGATTTGTGTTGTTCCCACAGTCTGCAGATCTGCTTCTCGATAATAATAATCCTGAAGTAGCAAGATAGAGAATCACCATGAGGGTCTTCTGGGTACCAGATTGTCTTAAAAATTATTCATAATTTAAAAAATACTGAACCAAATTCCTCCTCAAACAATAATGCCATTGTCAGTTATATGTTGCCACCAAAAAACGCCATTTTAATCATTAAAACATTGAAGTAGCCAGGTTGACACAATTTTGACAATACAGCCATCTTACATTGCATCATGTACCAAACGAAGTAAGAAGAATAATAATTTTTCAATTTCGGCATCTAACTAATTTTCAGCTCCATTAATAGAAGCTAAAAGATAAATCTAAACAATTAATTTAAATGTTTCTTTTCCAAATGTCATGCTTCCATAAAAAAATTATCATAATACGTAGAACATAAATAAAAGTTTTTAGAATTGTTAGGTTATTCTTTTGAATCTAGGGTGCATTGACAAGGCATACATTTGTAATAAAACAGGTGTAATCTATTACGTCACCAATTTTTGGAGGGGGTAAGTTTGTTCGATCAAGCTCCTGAATCATGCACTGAGGAGGTTAAAGAAGTCCGTAAGGTGTCAAAATTGAAGTTTCAAACATCCAAACTGACCACTATTGTATCAATCGCTGATGAGGATAAGGAAGTCCGAAACATGTCAAAATTGAACTTTTAAGCATTCTAATTGTTTGTTTGGTGGCGTTTACCGGGATTAGGGATGTATGGCGATAAGAAGTATATATGTCTTAGTTGAAGTCTTTGTATCCTAAACTGATGAGGCTAAAAAGTCCGAAACATGTTAAAATTGAATTTTTAATCATTCTAATTGTTTGTTTGTTGACGCTAAGCGGGATTAGGGATGTATGCCGATAAGAAATATATATGTCTTAGTTAAAGCTTTTGTATCCTGCACTGATGAGGCTAAAAAAGTCCGAAACTAGTCAAAATTGAACTTTTAAGCATTCTAATTGTTTGTTTGGTGACGCTTACCGGGATTAGGGATGTATGGCGATAAGAAATTTATATATCTTACTTAAAGCTTTTGTATCCTAAACTGATGAGGCTAAAAAGTCCGAAACATGTCAAAATTGAACTTTTAACTATTCTAATTGTTTGTTTGGTGACGCTTAGTGGGATTGGGGATGTATGGCGATAACAAATACATATGTCTTAGTTAAAGCTCTAGTATCGTACACTGATGAGGCTTTAGAAGTCCGAAACGCGGATTTGTATTTTTGACGTTATAGATCACACTTGCGTTATTGCAAAATCGTTATTAAAAATTAAATTGACTAAAAAAAAGAAAAACGCGCCAAAATATATTCGTAGCAATAGACGACGGCTACCCGCACTTATTTACGATAATTAACATGCGATTCTGTTTTGTTTTTCAGCTAGAGTCTTCAGATCTTCCCCGCAATTCGGCGTCACTTTAGTAACATAAATACAATCGTGTTGTCTTCATGTTCAGATACTAGTGGCAAACTACTGGCGAATAATGCAAAAGGAATGGTCCCAACATTCATCCACAAAACATTGCCTTTGCAAATTTTAGTAATTTAATAATCTTAACCAGTATGGAAGGTGTAATGGTGCAGATTTTTAACATGAATGAACAAGATGTTAGTGCAAATAGTACACAAAATCCACAACATATCGTTACTAAAATATAGGGGTGGTCCACTAAATGCACCACCATGACGTAAGGTAATATTACAGGAGGAGGCATTACAGGAGTTGGACACTATAATATGCACATTTATTAATGAGAAACAACACACATCAATATGCTACTAGCAGTAATAGAAGTCGCATACATTGTGTTAAAATTGCGTTATCGCTGATCTGTCTGATTTTGGGAAAGACCTGATTGTTGGATCCGAGCATGCTGGAGCCTCAGTAAAGAGTAGAAAGCCCTACTAGGTGTTGGAAGAAGTATAGTGTCTACTATAGCGTCATCAAAAAAGCACAACATTGGTTGAAAGTCAAAGCTGATTGACAGAGACAGAAGGCTCTTTACGCAGGCCCTCACATTATTATGTCCAACCAGCTAAAATTTATTTCTCACTGAACTTTTGCAAGATAGGGTCTGAAGGTACAAAATCTGTTTGTACAAGTGAGGGTACTCTACAATTAAGTTGAAATGGAATAAGGTGAATGAATTCAATTGGAAAAATACAATATTCGTAATTGAGGTTTGTCTATTTCTAAGCTCAATCAAACCTATATTTTGCTAATTGCAGTATAAATGACACAAATAGTGCAAAATCTTCAACAGAAGAAGTTGTTTCTACTACAGTCAAAAACTAAAGCGACTGGCCTAAAACATTCATTTCATAGTTTCCAAAAAAAATATATTATCTTCGTACAATACTTTTTCGGTGATAATATGGTGACATAGTTGGTTTCGTAAAAAAATTAAGCAATGATAGAAAATTGTATGTTGATACATGGATGTTAGGATTGATTTTTTGCAGCATGTGAGGCAATTTTTATGCCTATTTCATTCAAATAATTAACACAATATTCTTTCAACATGGTTTCACTCTCTACTGCAGAAGTAAGTAAGTAAGTACTCTAACCAGTGGCGCTACCAGTTCCATCTAACCCACGCCGTCTCCACTGTGCTGAGCCGCCCACGGAGTTCCCCGCTTTTAACAATAGGTAGGTCCCATGGCTTACGACCGTATTCCAGTCCCGCAAATATTTTAGATCTACCGTATTAAGTATCCGGTAACAAGGATTTGGTAGAAAATTTTGACGCCCAACGTGGGGCCAAAATTTATTTATGTATATATTTGCATCCATTGCCATCCATTTTCTAGGCCAGAACACGTAATACATCAAGTAAAGAGTTGTCTGGTTGTGATATTAATTTCTTCCATATTTTGTATAGATATTGAGATTTATGGATCTTGTAATTATTTCATTTGGCATCATATCTGACGAGTCCCAACCAAACCTTTGGCAAATTATAGGCGTTGTCCTTTTTCAACCAATAAAGCGCTAGTTAGCTAGTCCTAATATCAATTATAGGATTGCAAAATTTTTCGCAAAACATAATCAATTCCTTTGTTGCTAAATTGGCTATATGAGTTATTTATTTCATAGTTTTATCAAAATAAATTGCTAGAATTTTGGAACACTTAAGAGATACAATATCTCACTTTATATTGTCATACAATACATACCACTACTGGAGAAGATGGCCAATGCTTCCTATTAATCATCTTGATTTGCTATTAGAAAATGACATCTAATTTTATTGTTATTCACACAAATTTATCTTAAATTTAATTAGATCTGCGCCAATATTTCTATCCATTTATATAACTACTAGATAGATGCTTACTAAATAACGGCTAGAGCATGCAAATTTCAAAAATAAATCCAATTTCTTTAGGATATATACGCAATTATTGATTTCATTATGTCATCAATCATTCAGCATATCATCCCAATGTGAGAAATCTTATATTCTGAAACATAATTAGAGCAATCATTTTAAATTGGTTAAATTGACGCTTAATCCCAATAAAATATGCTTTACCACTTATTTTCATATAATCGCTATACCACATACATACATGCATGTAGATAACCTGAAAGTGCCTCTAATACTTTAGGCGAGAAAAAAACGAACGGCAAAAAAGGCCGAAAGATAGAAAGCGAATGAGTGCCGAAGAGAAACATAAAGTATTCGATGTCGCAAACTATCTGGAGCGCGCGAGGGATATTGACGATAATGAATAATGTAACAGCGGGCATTGTAAAGAAACAAGGATTTGGCAGCGTGATTGAGAGATCGGAAGAAAGGGTCAGAATATAAAAAGGAGATCAGGAATCGTTTTCTATACGGTGTGGGAGACAAAAACTGATAAATAGGCTGGAGATTTACTCACCCTGTACTTATATCAAAGTTTTGCAATATAGAAGTGCCGTGGAATTTTGATCGCCGTCTACCGAACGCGATAAACCCAGGGTTTTAGAGCAATTGCGCTTGAGAAATTTTAAAACGGTTTTGTACGAATACCGACAGTTTAGACGCTGAATTTTGTTCGTAAAATGTGGAAAACTTGAGCAATAATATTAATTTATTAATTAATATCTAGACTACTTATATATAATTTATCGAATGGAAGTATCAATTTCCGGAATATGTGACTGTATGCCACATGTAACTGATAGATATGCCACAGAGCTTACGGCGTGGAAAAAATAAGAAAAAAGGACGATTCTATTTATGTGTACGCTTCTAAATTCGGCGTGAAATATTATGTTTCTCGTATATACTGTCAGATATATATGAATATGTGTGAGAAAAAATGGGACCGTCGATGCAAGTTTGTAAGCAAAAGAGTGTATGGATATTATTCTTAATCAACTTTGCAAAATTATTATGTGCGTATATGTATATAGCAATGTAGTGTGCACAGTATATCATTCATGTGCCTGCATATCTACGTACAATAGTGTTTGAATAGGAAGGAATACGTGATTTTAGTGGTGCAACTGGGTCTTTAGTTATTTACCAACAAAAAGCTTGAAAGAGGAATGAGGAAGTTTCAAGCTAGCAACAAATTGATTTTAATTGCGGAACCATGTCTGGTGAAAACAAAACTAGAATCAATGTAATGGGAAAGAATAAAAAATAACGAAACTAATCTAATAGCTTAAACATTTAACTGAAGAAAAATTCTCTGGTTTTGTGGTTAGGGATGTATTTTCAACCGACCTCCATGTTCTTACTTTAAGAAGGATGTAGTCAACGGTCAGATGCTTTTTGAACAATAATTGAAAGCAGTTTCACCAAAGTAGAGCCAATTTTATCTAAAGATTCGTGAGATAAGTCCAATAAAGTGTCAGCAAAACTGGTAGATTCAGATTATTTCCAGGGCAATACGTTCCTTTAAATATCTTGATGATTTTTTATCATTTTATCTGCACTGCTTCTATGACTAACACTTTTTTACTCACGAAAGTATTAAATATACCCTTTGGGGCAACCTTGACAGTAGTCGTTATAAGAGGACAAGTTCGCTACCATACATAAGGTGTAAGGAGAGCAAATATCTCAGTAAAAGCAGCTACTGCATTTTTT
>SMLS01062117.1:0-21308 GCA_004785975.1 Popillia japonica | reverse complement strand
CAGTTTGAGGAAATGGAGGCGTCAGTGCAATTACTGGAAAACCTGTTACTGAAGATGAAGACGAGGCCCTGTAACATCAGAGCGATCATGTAGCTTTGGCAATTTTTAATGCCAATTTTTAAAACAGGTAGATTGAAAGTTTTTTTTCAAAATTGGCCCCCCAGATTCCCCGGCTTAACTGCTGCAGATTTCCTTATATACGGATACGTAAAAGCGATTGTATATATTACGCCTTTGAGACCACCTGATATAGAAATACGCATAAGAATCACTTTTGAAACTTTAACCCCACAGATGTTGTCCAGAGTTGGCAGGGGTTTTCAAAAACGAATATGTAAGTGTCTGGAAATGGATTGTTGTACTATAAATTACATTCTAAGCTTCTGAATACTTGTAAGGATATTCTTCATTATTTTTCTTATACATTATTCTAAATCATCTGACATTTTTAAATACCACAGGCAGCTAGATACATTAACAATTAAAAAATACCAAATCGTCCAAAAAACTGTTATTTGGCGTATTCTGTAAAAATACAAAGGCTTTGGTATTGATACCATTCGACGGATAGTTACTTAAAAAGTACATTTCCTGGCAAGTTAAAAAATATGGCGTCCTATTTAAATTAATCAAGTTATAGACACTTAAAGTTGTTACTTGATCACTTTTAATTTTTGGACACCCTGTATAAGATGGCAACTTTATTATAATTGGGATATAAAATATGATCTACTGGTACAGTTCATTGTAAATTTCGCTTCCATAACTTAAAGACTTTTTAAGTATTTAAAATTTGCAAATAAGGTTAGATTTGGAGAAAATTCAAATTACCGCAAAAACCTCAAGGTTTAGGCATTATAAACCTTATTAAAACAGCCACTTATTTTGATCGGAGAATCCAAAAATGCAATAACATTCATAGTGTTCCATTAAAAAAAAACACAATTTGATACTTTTAGAGCTTTTGGAACACCCAGTATAATATCAAAATAATTTTAAAAAGTACTCGTAATAGACGTGCATATATCCCAAAAACTAAACTTTTTGAAAGTCACGTATTTTCGCCACAATATTCCGTGCCGTATAGCGTGAATAACACATAAATAAAATAACTTCAATACAGAAAAAAATATTGAACGAATTTAAATATTAATTTCGTAGTATGATATACCTTGAAGTAATGCGACATACACGAAGTAACATCACAGTTGGGACACCAAAATCTCGATTCGTTCCTTTTGAAGCCTTTTGAATAACACAATTCGCATATCCTTGTTTCGTGTTTGCTTTTGAAGAGTGGGATGGTATGTAATCCGCAAAATATCTGCCAATAAGCTTTGGTTTTTAACAAGGATGCCCTCTACTAGCGGATGAAAACTGCTGTCCATCACCAAATTTTTCGTAATTTTTTTAGAAAATTTTAATGAGGAAATGAAGCTTATCGAAGTGAGTCCTTTCTTATATAACAGATATGCATTCAAAGACACCATGTCTAGTGAATGTAAGAAAATGTTATAATAGTATGTATTTGTTTACTTGGTTTCTAGCAATTTTATAAGTGTGACATGGATGAGGAGTGTTTAGTCAACGATAACTTCCGGTTTTGATATCGTTTTCTCTCGCTTGTCTGTTTCCACAAATTTACTGTCGTGAATAGTGCTCAACATAATTACATCACTTCTGTTTTTCCACTTCACAATCATTATTGTGTCTCTGTACCTGGCAATAGATTTACTTTACAAAATACGAGATCTTATATCATTCTATTTTTCCGCATTATTCCTGCAACACACTGTTATTCTCTCGCATATCTTTTCAACTAGATCAATACTAATATATTAATTATCGATATATATCGTATATCTCTTATCCGAAAATTCGTAGCACAATTCAAAATCAATAAGGTTTGCTCCATTTTCTTTTGGATAGTTCGAACCATACTTCCTATATTGAACTGTGGTTGAAGGCGTGAAAATGCCCCATCTCTAATATTTCAGAAACTAAAAGAAATTTTAAAAATTTCAAAGCTCGTCAACTTTTAATTCAAGTGGGAAACAGTTTGACATATGAATGACATTTTTGAATTATAACTGGACCCCCACGAGTATCCCCAGTATCCCTTCACAAATTTTAAATGGAAGGACCCATCGTGTCATACCTCATGAAAGCTTATTTTATTACGATTATGGTACGAGTCTTGCAGCTAAATTCCGGTCTTCTCTGGCTTTGTGAAATACGGATTATATAAAGGTTTTCTAATTATTCTTTGCAAGATTAGTAAGAAAATAGCCACTCTTATTTCTTGGTTATCGGCATCAACTCACGCAAGGCAACTTAAACGTGGTCTCAAGGAAGGACTTTTTTCAAAAAATTGTCAGGCGTGTTTGCTTCTTCCACAATAAGTCAAGTACACGTTGTCAGAAATGAAAAAGGCGATCGTGTGATTTCCTCATTTTTCCATTCAGCAGATGACGATTGTAAGCCTGCGTTTATAATATCATCTTCTTCTGATTCTATATCATGCGGTCCATCCGTAAAAAAAATCGTTACCGCTTTCTTCTGAACTGATATTGATGATTGTAATGCGACGTATACGCTCTTTCTAAAGTAATGTCTCCCCCAACCAACGGGTTCATATCAATAACGTCTTCCAATGGACGTACTCTAGCCGTCGAGCGATACCCAGCTTTGCTATAACCGAGGTCGCCCGACGGCTAGAGTACGTCCATTGGAAAGCGTTATTGATATGAACCCGTTGTCTGGGGAGACATTACTTTAGAAAGAGAGTGTACATAGCTTAATTGTCCTCATAGGCAATATTTTGTCGTCACTCTGGAGCAATTGAAAAGTATTTTTTTCCGCAAAATAACCACAAAATAATAATAGAATTTAGCCATATTTTGAAAAAAATACCAAATACTCAATTAAGCAATATTACTAATGCGTAAAATACGTGACAGACTGCGAAAATATAAACAATATGCTCGGATATTCCCACGCTCGGATTTAATAGATAAGCACTAGATAAAACAATCAAAAATTCAAAATATTTCGGCAAATTTCATGATGAAAAATGTTGTCATGCGCATTATAGTAGTAGTTCCTGTGTAACTAACAGACTGACTGAAATTTATTGGGAAGCTTCCCAATAAGTTTTCAGGCTGTTGGGGTGTTACCGCAGATGTCTAAAAGAATATAACTTTACGGTATATTTTTATCGCTTTTTAATTATTCTACGAAATATTCAGAACTAATCTTTAATAAAGATATTAAGAAGATTTGCTTTTTGCAAATTCTTGAACAAAGCTTTATACGTGTTTAGAATCCATTCAATGAATGTATGGAGTAGAACTGGAATCGACATATGACAGAATCACTTAGATGAAAAGCAGTTACTATTTTCAGTTCTTTAAAAAAGTAATATTCCTAGACTCAATACATAGCCCTTTGAAACTGTTACTTCGATAGTAGATTCAATACTTGATTAGAACTTACATGGCCAGCTTTAGTGAAGATTTAGTGACAACCAGATATGTACTACTCTATTAAAGTTTAGTATTAAAGCCGATTAATATCCATTATCTAGGTTTTCTTAGCTTTAACTCAGAGAATATATGCATCATCTACTTCTGAGCATTACAAGCTTTAACAAGAAAAGTAGGACCGAATATTTTAAAAGAGAAAAGAAAGACGAAGATAAAGAAACGGTGCCTTTATAAAATGTTAAAAATAACGCACTGTAACGAAAAATGCGAATCATTAAATGCTTCTGGCAAATGGACTCGAGTGGAGTTTGCAGTCAGCCAGCAGCGAGTAGAGGCAGCGGCAAAGTGGTTTGTTTGAAAGCTAAGCGTGCACACATACACGTCCACAGCTACAGCAACCAGGCTAAAAGCAAGTGAATGAGAGGCTCTTAGGCTGATGGGCGCGCTTCAGCTTCTATGTATGGAGTAGCGCGTAAAATATTGCAAATATTATTTTTATTGTCGGTTCGGCTATAACCGCTGGCTTACTCTGATGTGAGCAATGCACGGTTAACATATCGCCTTTTTGTATTCTATTCTGTTTCTATGATTCCACTTTTTGCGTTGAGTTATCGAAATTTGTTCTCTCTGTTACTAGTACAAGTTCAGTAATAGAAAGCTCGTGTACAACTTTTACGGCGCATTGCAATATTTTAAAGATAAAACTTGTAGATAGATTATTACTGGTTATTGACCCGTGTTATATATGTATGTATGTGTAAGCTACTCTTCTTATCGTTATTACGTGTCACAAGGGGAACACCGGCGCTGGCCGACACGGATTTTAATGAATCTCAACTATGATATAGAAGAACCTTCCCTTACTAGCCAGGTACAAGCTTTTATCCGAACGCGCGAAGTTCATTCCTTTATATCAATAATGTTTCTGAACAAGCAAGTCTTCGTAGCCGAGTGGATAACAACTACGCCTGCCACACTGGTGGCTCGCGTTCGGTTCCTGTCAGTACTTTTTTTTAAATATTGTTGTGCAGGATACTGACAGTTACATTTCATGCAAATTATTCATAGGTGTTATTTTTCGCCGTCGTAATTTTATTATTAAATAAATTGGAAGCAAATATGCATTATGACGTGTATTTGGAATTGATTTATTTATTATTTTTATATATGTATTTATTTGGACTGCAGATAAAAAAAACAGACACTAGGCAATAAACGAACTGCAGGTAAGAAATGGACCGTAGGACAAGTAAGTGCGCTGGAATATTCGAACCTTAAAATACACGCTATAGTGCAGATTGGCTTCCAATATATTTAATAATAAAAGTACGACGGTAAAAAATATCATTTATGAATTTGTATGAAACGCGAACCAGCGTGGCGGGCGTAGTTGTTATTCAGTGGGTTACGAAGGCTTGCTTGTTGAGAAATTACCATTATCGATATAAAGGGATGAACTTAGCGCGTTAATTCAATGCGCTATACAACATTGATTTTCTCAGAAATTAGGGCGCGTTAGGATAGAAGCTCGTACCTGGGTACTGAGAGACGGTTTCTCTATAACATTGTTGAGATTTATTAAAATCCGTGTCGGGCAACCCTTGTCAGTCCATTTTTTTATAAATCAAATTGTAAAATAAGTCGGATAGAAAATACGTTAACCAATTCATATATAGTATGTATATACAGGGTGTTTGGTAATGAAACGGTCATACTTTACAGCGTGTTAGTAGAGATCATTTACAATATATATAGCGCATTTTGCCTTATCCAAAAGTCGCCCGTTTTCGAGATATTGTGTTTTTTTGTTTTTTTCTATCTATTGCAAATGATCTCCACTAACACGCTGTAAAATATGACCGCTTCATTACCAAACACCCTGTACATGTATGTATATAATCGGGGTGAGTGACAGCTGTCAACTTTACAGAAGTAGTAGTGTATTGAGAGTTCTGTTACTGTGCGTTAGTTCTAAGTGAGTGACGACCTAGATATCGTGCCGAAAGGCACTATATAGCAATGCCACAGCGGTCCGGTGGCCCGGCAGTGATAGTGGAAGTGACGTTAAATACGACGACCCTGACGAGAAAAAGCTTACGAATACGATACAACATTCGGACGAAGAAATGGACCTGGAATACGACATCCAGGCGCTGAGACGGATTAACAAACGGACAAAACCGTGTGAAGAAAGTATTGAACCGGTGGTGGCTCAGGTGAGGAAAACTGTGAGAAGGATAAAACAGGAAATGGAAGAGAAGAATAAGATAATACAGGAATGTTTGATGGGTATAATGAAAACAAAGAAGAATTGGCTTATGTACAAAAAATGCTGAAAGATGTGCAAGAAAATGGGCAAGAGTTTTAAACAGTAAAAAAAAAGTCGACGAAGCGGTAAGAAGCCTACAGAAAATTGAAAGGCACCTAAACAAAGGGAAAATTGTCAAAAGGCACATTCAAAAAAGAAAGAGATTGAGAGGAGAACAAAAAAGAGCAGGAGTCCAAATACCTATTATACGGATGGCAATAGATCCGATGTATTGGACATTTTCCTGTCAAAGGCTTTACCAACAAGCGAAGCAGTAACGGTCATGAAAATCGACTCGGATCATTACCCGGTGGTAATCGAGTTGACAATAGAAAATACATCCAGAAGGAAGACGATCCGAAAGATACATTGGATGCAGTTTATGTCCCTTTGTTACAAGCTCCAATACCCTGCAGGGGCTATTCCAAAGGATGGGATAGAAACTGCTGCCAAACATCTTACAGAACATATACAAAGGGTTCTGAGGTTGTGTGCAGTCGACAGACCGATGTCTTTTACGGATAGATGGGAGTTAAATGAGAGAGAGAAAGGCTTACTCAGAAAGAAATACAAAGTTAAAGAAAGGTGGAGCATATCTAGGAGCATGTTAGACAAGAGGGCACTAAACCAGCTCAAAAGAAAAGTGGAAGAAATGATAAATCGGAAAAAGGAAGAACACTTGGGAATGACTATAGCCGGAGAAAAGAGAACCCAATAACATTGTGGCCACTGTTAAGGAGAATGGCCGGAGGATCGCAGCCCAATGCACCGATAAGACACAATAACCGATCGCTGTATGAAGATCAAGAGAAAGCGGAAGCAGTAGCCGAACAGCTTGAAAATCAGTTCCGTTTTATTTCAACAGGTCCTGCGGAAATCCGCGGGGATGTGATGGAGGAAATAGTTAAGATTGATCACGCTGTCATGCAAGATTCTCTCCAAGGTTCTGTCCTTAAAAAAAGCACCGGGAGAGGACAAAATTAACAATAGAGCGATTAAGCTGATGGGGGAAACGTCACAGATGAACTCCTGGGAATAGTTAATGCCGTATTTAAGTGGGCCAGCTTCCCCAAACTCTGGAAATTGGCAACAATTGTCACAAACCCGAAAGGGGAAAAAGATTCGACAATAATAGAGAATAGGAGACCCATCAGCTTACTGGATGGTTTCTCCAAAATCACTGAAAGAATACTGAAAAACAAGATCGAAATAGTTCTGGAAGAGCGGGAATTAATCCCGGGAAAACAGTTTGTGTTCAGACAAGGACTGGGAGGCGTACAACAAGCTCTCAATCGGGTGCAGGATGTAAAGGAGAAGACTGACCCGTGGAAGGTAGCAGTCGCAGCACTTATAGATGTGGAGAAAGCTTATGATAAGGTTTGGAGTCCAATTTAACATGAAAAAGCTGGGAATCTCTGTGGATTTAATAAAGATAACAAGAAGCTGGCTGGAAGAAAGAATATTCAGGGTGAAGGTACAGAAAGCGGTTTCGCAAGAAAGAAATGCGACAGAAGGACTCCCCTAGGGATCGCCGTTATCCCCCCTGTTGTTCAATATTTTCGTAGTAGACCTTCCAAACGCCATCACCATCCCGAAAGCTAGAGTCTTCCATTTTGCGGATGACACAGCCATAGTAGTAGAAGGACTAAACTTGGAATCGAGCTTGAAAAGAGTAGAACAGGGTCTCAAAGAGGCGGAGGTTTTCGCAGCAAACTGGAACGTAAAAATAAATGAGTCTAAAACGGAAGTGGTCAAATTCACAAATAAAATACCAAGAAGTCATAGCATTTCGTGGAACGATAAGAGGATAAGGGTTCGGAACCAGGCTACCTACTTAGAGGTAAGGATGGACAGCAAATTAAAATTTGAGAGCCACGTCAGAAGAAGAGGAGCCGTAACAGCCGAAAGAATGAGGAAGTTGTGCCCGATCTTTAGAAGAGAAAGTAGGTTATCCATGGATGTGAGAAGGAAGATTTTCAAAGCGGTTGCACTCCTATCTAATAACTATGGGGAGGAGTTATGGGTCGAAGGATCCGAAAAAGCGAATAATACAGTGGAAATCAACGCTAGAAAACTAGCCAGGAAGATCGGTAACTTTCCGTGGGTTACAAGAACCGCGGAGATTAAAGAGTGGTTCCAGTTAGAAGATCTGAGGGTTAGAGCGAGGAAAAGAAGAATTGAAGCCGTGCAAAGGATCACGAGTCACCCCAGTGCACAGATTCAGGGCTTCGCCGACAAAATCCTGTAGGGGGATTGTATAGTTAATCGAAAGGAAGAAAAAATGCACCCCAGAGCACTCTATTAGTACGGTTTTGGGGTTTTGCAGAAGATCACTGTATCCATTGCCTTAGAGTAAAGGAACAGTAAATGTAAAAGGAGGGAAAATGTATATAATCAATGGTCTTATTTACCCCTTAGGGTGTTAAGATACTACTAGTCTACTTAAGTGTGTTATCAGTACGTGTGAGTAAATGTTGTCCAAACTTTCTTGTTTCTCGCCATCTTTTCCCGCCATTCCATTGAGGTCCTTATTTTCTTAAATTATCCGCTACCACATTTTCCCACGTTGTCTTCGTTAATCATATATTTTTTGCCTGTCGTCCTTTTTCCATGCGTCCCACATGTCAAACCACTTTAACCGCTTCTTTTCACTGGTTTTCAGAATAGATTCTACTTTCAATTCTTCCCTTTTTTCTTATGTTATCTACACGTGTAACCGCTTTCACTGTTCTCGGGTACTTCCATTTCTCCATTCCTCAACTTGTTATTTAATGTCTAGCTTTCGCAACGGTGAGGATTGGTTTAAATACTGTAGTATATACTGTTAATTTTGTTTTTCTTGATATTTCTTTATTTCGTATAAACTTGTTGTTTAGAGCATAATATGTATAATTTTGTAGTGTTTTCCAATTTTTTCTTTATTTCCGCGTCTTCTTTTCCGTCTTTTAGTCTATTTACACCTAGGTATCGAAATGAGTCTATTTGTTCTATCTGTTCTCCGTCAATTTCAGTTTTCGCTTTTGATTCGTGTTTACGTGCATATTGCCATCACTTTAGTTTTATCTATGCTCATTTCCAAATTTCTCTTTTTTAAAGCCGTAAAACTGGACTGAAAACCTGCACTGAAGAATCTTGTGTTCTAAAGTGACGGTTATTCTAACACCGATGTTTAAAACTGAGAAACAATTTGTTTAAACTAGAATAAATTGAGGTAAGAATTTAGTTCCCAATTGTAATTCACTATTGATACTAAATAAATGTTATGAAAGATATGAAAACGTATATTCATATCTTTGTCTATCAAATCAAACTAGATAGACTTTTCAAATGAACACATTATATACCTACCTATATAAAAGTATCAATAAATATTCTTGTCTTTTAAAGTTGAAATAAAATCAGTCAAAATTAATTACCAATTTTATGCAACTGAATGTGAAATTGAAAATTACGCTTACGAGAGTGATGTGTAATAAAATAATCTACGTACAGTACAACTCTGGCTCATTGTTTTTATTTAGTGAACCGGCTGCTTTTATATTGCATATCTCCGTTGATAATGAAGCTTCGACAAGTCGTGTATTGAGTATTTGATGTACAATGAGTGAAATAGTATTTTTCGTGTTCTTCTATGCCATGAGAGGCGCTTTGAATTATGGTTAGATAGAAAATCGTTAAAATTTTGTTTACAGAAAAATATGGAAAATGACAGATGTGCGGAAACTCTTGTACGGAAGATGTTAGACATTTGTACAGACAACCTACAAATTTATGTAGGTCTTTCGTTCGAAGAACCAAATTTGAATTCGACGCGCACATTATGTTTTTTTATGTCTTTGTTTGAATTTGCGCAGCTGAATAAACTGCGGGGTGTAACGTGTTGCCATACATACCAAAGTGCTAATGATTAGTCACAATCTTTATTTCGAATTTAGTCTTAAATCCAAACGTTAAAAATATTAGTACTTTTAAGAAACATCGATAGATCATTACCTTGTTGAACTTAGTACCGGTAGTAGTAGTAGTATTAAGTTCCCAATTAAATGGTGCAACCTGTATGAAATACAACACAAGTCAGCTGTTAAGAAACTGTTATGGAATACTAACTGATGCTATGTATTTAATATACATATTGTCCCTTAAATAGTCAACAAAATATCAAAAATTGTATTTATATAATTTAGAAAGACTGATGGACGCTAAACATAAATATGACATCATTTATTTTTTGAAAAGACTTGCGAAATTAGGTTGTCTAAATTAATTAATGTTTATCATAATGACATCTAGACCTTTGTCGGCTAATTTGATTATTTGATCAGAAGTTATAATAGAGTGTGTAAATTTTCGAGTATAGTTATCTCTAAAGTATCTCAATGCCTGATTAACTACACACACATTCTTGTAGCCAATTGATAGTCGTTCTTCTTTGCTCAAATATTCATTATTTTATTAGTAGAAAAATTATATTAAATATAAGGTTTAATTAATAGAACTACAAATCTCGTATACCTTAACATGGAACTAACCCCAATTAGTGCTTATTATGTGTTTCCGGAAATGATATACATATACATGGTTTCGACAGCCAAGTGGGACATAGGGACAATACATAAAATCGGTTTTCCGTGAATATTATCAGTAGTAATATCCCTAGGACAGTGATAATCACGAAATAATTTTATTAGTTTCCGAGAGCACGTTGCTTGGTAACATGTTACCTAAAGAAACGTGCTCGAGGAAACTAATAAAATTATGAGGATTTATCTCTGTCCGTGGGATATTTGGTCAGAAAATTTTTGGCTTTTTAAATTAAGGGTAACATTTATTTATTAAAAGAACAATTATTGAAAGTACAATTTGAGAAACTAAATGAGCTTGCAGAAGTTGCTGAATTTGTTTCCAATATATCTATACTTTCACTATTTAGTTCTCCAAATCGTGACATTTCGAAAATTAAATTTGAAACTGTCAAGTTTTACATAAGCAGTGATATGACATTAAGTCAGGTGACAGCCGGGGTGTTATCGCTAGCGATAACATTCCGGGGTAGTTATCAGTATAATCAAATGTTGATTGGATATCCTGATACATGTGACATAAAAGGATTAATTTTGATTGGTCCAAAATTGAATCCAAAAATGTTCTCCCTAATATTACTTCATCCAAATTTAAGTGCAGCATATTAAAACTGGGCTAACAATAAACATTTCCATAATCATAGTACATTTTAATAGAGTCAGAAAATTATTATTTTTAAATCTATTGCATGTTAATTCCTAATAAAGCTTTTAACATGTGAGATACTGCAAGCGGCCAATTTTCTGGCTTTATTAAAATGACTTTTTTTGTACTATGATTGTGGATGTGTTCATTGTTAGCCCATGCGGCACTTAAATTTGGATGAAGTATATTAGGAAGATAATATTCACGGAAAACCGATTTTATGTATTGCCCCTATGTCCCACTCGGCTGTGGAAACCCTGTATGTCCTACATTATTGTTTTGGGTCAATATTTTTGATAATCTATTATTCCGTGGTGTGTCAGTCAGGATTTTAGTTACAGGAGAAGAAATTGTCAAATATATATTAAGAATTTGAATTGCACGTAAATAAACAGGAATGAAGAGGAAGAATATTGCTTCATAATTTTTTACATTCAGACAAAAGTTACTATAAGTATGTATCTTTAACATTGGCATTAGGACATGTAGCAATATGTTTGTGTAAATATACATCCTATGTAAAATCCTATTCATGCTGTTATATGTAGTATATTCGCAACCATGATACTACCCACCTGTAAATTACTGACTTGCCTCCTTATATGCGCCAGACTGCTAGGATTATATGCCATATTCGCGAAGACCAGTCTCTCTTCGTAATCGTACTCGCACAAGATTTTATTGTCGCATAAATAGAATCGGTCGCCAACGCAGAACCTGTAACACACGTTTGTCGCGTTGAATATTATTATTTAACATTTGCGATAACATACAAATACATTACTTAAACACATTAGCAGTAAAGGGAAGGTATAAGTTTAAGTAAGCGATTTTAGTACTTGAACATTTTCTTAATTTACAAGTTTTCGCTAATTCGTGTCAAAGTATGACATGTGTTTACTTAACAAATAGTGTCATACGAAACTCAAGACATAGAAAATAGATTTAGAAGTATCACTTCTAACTACCTTGTTTTATTACTTAAGAGAACTAGTCGCCGATACAAAAGCTCTAAATCTATTTAAAACTACCAAATTAATTCCAAGTTTTATTGCATTTAGGTAGTATGTAAATGTCGATAAACGGCTGGTACAGCATACAGCCAATTTCGTTTTCATTATGTGTATCGGGAAATGATATACAGGGTGTTTCATGAGGAATGGTACATACGTTAATATGTTATAGATTTGATTATTTTGAGCAGAAAAGTTCCTATGACCATGTGATTAGTTCTCAATGCTAACTGAGATACAGCCAATTAATGTATCAATAGATTTACAGAAAATTTTAACTGAAAATTTGTTACAACACTGGCATATGGATTATGTTAGGACCAACACTGATCATTTCGTCTGTTATTGATTCCATGACCAGTGAAGGTGATTTCATCAGTAAAAAGTATAAGAGGAACCATGCGGCGGTTAGCATTTACCCATTCACAAAATTCCAATCTCATGGTAAAGTCCGTTGGTTTAAGGTGTTGTATTGGTTGAACATGGAATGGATACAAGCCATGAGTACGCAATGTTCTCCATACTCTTACATGAGGAACACCAAGACGAACAGAAAGTTTTCTTGTACTGATAGATGGACTGCGTTCTACCGACTGAAGAATTTCTTCAACTTCATTCAGAGTTTGCACACTTGCACGTTCAGAATGAATATTTGAACTTGGAACAGCACCGATTTCATGCAATCTGTTGAATGTTCCAGTAAATGCTCATAAATCTGAGTATCCGGTTAGGAACCCGTCTCCTATAGTCACGACGAACGGCACGTGCATTTCCATTGCAGAAACCGTAACAAAACATCATATCAGCATATTCTGTATGCATAAATGTGCGTGGCATAGTCAACAACTGATTGAATTGATCTTGTATGTTATGTACAGAATTAAATCAATTAATTTATGCATTAACTGGCTGTATCTCAGTTACCATTGAGAACTAACCACATGTTCGTAGGAACTTTCGTGTTTAGAATGATCAAATGTATAACATTAAGGTATGTACCATTCCTGATAAAACACCCTGTATATACATATGTCCTATATTATCGTTTTTGGTCATCATAAATGCGTATAATCATTATTATTGAGCAAGATGGATGAGTAAGTAGCATTTTTTATTTCTTGCAAAGAGATATACAGCATTGTCTCCAGTAAGCAGCACCTTACAGCATTCTCAGCGTCGTAATTTGTTTAAGACAATAAATACGAGATATCATCAAGATTAGCTTATTAATTAATAGTACATGGCTGGCTTTTTACAGAGTTTTCTTTATTTTATATTTAACAATTATGTATTTCAGAGCTATTGTGTAATTAAATAGATTGGATTGTCGTAGCTGAAGGGGGCTGGTGTCTGCTTGTGATAGGACCAGATATACGAGATTTGTAATGCTGGATCTGGCATTTTTTACGTCGTGCATGGTGCGGTTTTTCGGTCGAGTAACGGTGTTGAAAAACAATTAGCCTAATACGACTTAGGAATCATAATATACTAACAATACGTATGTATATATATGTAAATACATTTACATATATAATGATACTATAACGTCATAAGCAAAATGAGCGGGCTGACATGCTGCCTTGTAGCATGGCTGGAACTGCCAAAACTGTCTTGGTAAAACTAGGGACTCGGTAAACTGACTAACTGGTGAAGTCTATCTACGTCAAAACAAACTCTGCTGCATAACAACTTAATGGCTACAAATATGACAGAAACTTCGGAGAAATGATGTTTTAACGTGAATCTGGAGTCGAACGTTATGCCCAGACATTTGACACTTGGGCTGCAGGATAGACCGACATCCTCAACGTAGAAAATTTCTGCAGAAGCGTTTTTCCAAGCTAACTTGACGGCAATGAATTTTTTATGGATTATGGCGAGGCGTTATTTGACGGAACAGATCAATATTAAATCCAGTGCTTTTCGTAGTCGAGTATATATCAAAAACTGCAGGGGCAACCGCATAGACGGGCAATTCGGTGATGTCCACCATTTTAGGTAAGTCAGACATAAAGCCCAGAAGAAGCTCTGGCCCAAGGAGAGACATTTGAGGATTTTTCTATCTAAATGGCGAATGTACGATTTTAGAGTTACGAATTTATGAGCTGGATGATTGTTGAATGAACGCTTGCTAGATGGACTTACATATATCTTTATGCGTAAAATCAAAAAATGAGAAATAAATTGAAACGATTTCATATGTGCAGTTGCTTATGTGTATGTAGGTTGATTATAAATAGAAACTTTTAATTCTATATATTGAAGTGTCTTCAATAAATTTGTCTCTTGGAAAATTGTAGTTAGTTAGAGTTATGAATTTATACAAATAGTTCACGTATGTAATTGCAATTGTAGACTGCAAACTCTTATTTATATAATGCTTAGACAAGATGAATAGGTACACTTTGAAAAGGCCTAAACGATCTTAAAGAAAACTTTAGATTTATTTTTAGTATCACGTCTACTTTATTTCACTTTTCAAATTTTATCTGTGCATATCTTGGTTAGAATAGAGTGATAGAAGCCTATAAAACGACAGATACGTTACGTAACAGTCTTGAAGAGCAGTAGTGTTTGGCTCTCTAACGGAGTCAAATCGAACCTTACTGTCATCGTCCTGGTAAAATACGATATATCTAGTATGTTTACGTGCGGGTGCCCCGCATGTTCGAAATGCTTGCGGGTCCGCTAATGAGACCGGTGTCATTAGTAGCTGAATGAGAAACGGGGTCGCTAAACGATGCGACGCGGCGGTATAATTAAACAACATTACAATTCCTTGGCCGTAATTCTGAGAGAGCGCGACACTCTCTATGCATACAGGTACATATGTAGTAGTACAGATGTATGTACACGCACACAAGTGTGTCGGTATAGTGAAGGCATGATGACAATTACAATACCTGTGGTTGCATTGTTGGCATGCGAAACACTCTAGATGGTAGACATTGCTTTTTGCCCGCATTACCATCTCGAAGGCGGGAATCACTTTATTACAAGCGGCGCAGTAGCCTGTCGTACCGAACAATCTGCAACAATAAAAATAAATTTACAATTGAATTAACGCAACTGATAAATAAGTTGTACTCATAAAGCTTCAATTATAATAAACTCTTAATCTACTATAGTAGCAAAAAATGCGAAATTCGAAATGCTTTATTGCTAATGTTGACCTCGCTTTTCATATTAGACCTTCACCGTTTCTATTTCCTCTTTCAAAGATCAGGGTGGTGGTGGTAATAGGATTATTCAATAATTTAGAATAATATATCCGCCGATTGCTTTCTTAGAAAATTCAGACACACAACTTTTTCAGAAAATAGTTGACTATTGAACATCTAAGCTTGATGTCTTTGGCCTTGTTTACTTCCGACCAATGTTAACATATTTTATCTGACGAACAAATTATGGATAGTGCTATTGTATATCACAAAGAAGAAGTACAAGAAACCTGGGAGCGCATAAGAAAAATTTGAAGCGCAGATACTGGGTAAATTGTTACAAAATTGAAGCTTATTTTATAGTTCGAAAATCTGAAACAAATCAGACACTGACTGAAAATATCGAAAAAAATAAGCAAACAAAAATAAGTAACAAAATATGTTAATAAAACGACATCTAGACAACTGTATGATTTAATCAAATAATAAAGAAGATAGGTACCTCATTTTGAACAATAAAATGTAGCCTTGTGCGTTTCAATGTCATTTACGGTCCATAATTTCACTTGAGATACATTTTTTCATTCGCAAATATGAATAATAACTTAACAGTTTAACATGAAATATCTTCCTGATGAGCGCAGAAGAGTACATAAAGCAAAATGTTAGAGATTCAACATTACGTTGGCCAGTGTTGGCTACTACATATTACAAGCATTCTACGGTAAATAACATTTCTGTAGACAAAAAACTGACGATAATGGAAGAAAAACCTGAGGACATGTGAGAAAGCTTTACAAATTTCTTTGCAAAATAGGTAAGAGTATTTTTCTGTTAGAATATCATTCTCAGAATTTCTATTTAGTAGCTAATAAAGAGTGGTTGTCGCACATGTGACAGAAAGTAACTATGGAAATAATGACACATTATTTATAAAAAAAAAGACAGTCGTTATTATTATTTTGCAAATGTGTCAAGTAAAAATAAAAAACACGTTAATAAACATAATCTTCGTTCGTTAATGATTATCAACTAAAAAAGTAATACCTATACAACAGTCTTACAAACTGTGGGTGGCGACTACACATCTTTAAAAAAACCTCCAACATTTTTTGGTCTTTCGAGCCGGATAACCCCGACATTCTCTACTACATTGCAGCCGAACGGGGATTAATCTGGATGTTAAAGCACTGAAAATCAACTTCTCTCAAGGCAAGTCTAACCAGTACACTTCATCATTTGCATTCGATTTAAGACAACACGGATGTCCTCGATATCAAGAATCGAATAAGTAAGCTTACCCCTGCTCTTGACCAATTCGAAGATTACTCAATCCAAGATCGAATGCCTGGAAGACATCGAATTTCAAGAGGAAGAACGCAGTAGCTTTGAGAAGAAATATTATGAAATGTTAAACCGTATGCAAAAACTTATACTTAATTTAGAAAAGAATCCGCATCACAGCGAATCTCACGTATCTCAGCAATCTCTAAACACTAATATTAGTTTGCCTAAAATTAATCTTCCTAATTTTTCTGGTCGCTATGATAAATGGATTTCTTTCTACGATACATTTAATTCCCTTATTCATTCGGATGATTCACTTTCCGACCTTCAAAAACTTCATTATTTGAAAGCAGCATTATCTGGTAATGCTGCTACAATTCTGCATAGTTTATTAATTTCTTCTCAAAATTATAATGTTGCATGGAACACTTTGAAAGCGAGGTATGACAACAAACGTTTAATAATTCACGAACATGTCAAAAGCATTTTCAATTTGCCTCATCTGTCGAAAGAAAATCATTTGGTACTCAGACAAATTCTAGATGGTGTTCTCAAGCATACGAGGGCATTAAACGCATTGGGAAGACCAGTAGATTATTGGGATGATTTATTTATGTACGGTCGCGGTTACATAAAAGCGACCACTAATTTGACATTTTGTGTTATCTTCAAAAATTTTGGTAAATCAGGCTTTTAAAATGTTATATATGTTGTCAGCAATGACAGCAAAAATTAAATAATATGATAATAAAACGTCAAAGTGACAAATATTATTACAACAACTTTAATGTAAAATCAATAATGTTACTACGAAAATAATTACAAATCTTTATTAAAATTAATATTTTGAAACTCCGCCGTTGTTCTCGATAACGTAGTTTAGTCTTCTAGATAAGGAAGCTACCAAATTACGGGCATACTCTGGAGTAAGACTGTTCCATACCTCTTGAATTGTATTCCATAAATGCTCAGCATGTCGTGGATAAAAATTATTTTCTTTATTAATTGTCTTGAACATCAAACCCCAAACATTCTCTATAGGATTAAGGTCAGCACTACGCTATGGCCAGGGCAGCACTGTTACGTTGTGTCGTTGCAGCCATTCTGTTACTGTTTGAGCGGTATGAGCTCGACAATTATCCTGCTGGAACACAAAGTTATTTTCAGGAAACATGCCGTTGACTGATGGTAGCATGATGTTCTCTAGAATCTCTATATATGTTAATGCATTGAACCTGTTTTGAACATGTGTGCAGATACCAAGACCGTTGGCACTCATCCACCCTCAATCATTAACAGAAAAACGGCCACTTTTTCTAACATTATGGATGTATAGTTCCTTAAAACGAGTGTTTGGTGGTCTATATACTCTAACGTGACCGTTGTAATATGATTGAAATACTTTCTCATCCGTGAAAAATACGTTCTGTCAAAAATTTGCATCGTGCATATAATATTGTAACGCAAACCCGATTCTCTCTTCTCTATTACCTTGCGTTAAAAAAGGCTTTTGCACTGCAACGACTTCTAATGTTAGATGTAGTTTTTATACGACGCCGCCGTGCCGTTCTGATAGACCCTGGTAAATTTGTCGCACGTCGTGCGTCCACAGCAGTTTCAAAAGGCTTATTTATCAAAAAGTTTATCAGATTATCCTCTTCGTCTGTTGAAACTTTTTACTGACCAGTCCCTACCTTTCTTTCTAATGAACGTCTTTGATTCCATTGGGCATTTATATAATGAACAGTGCTTTTCGCCACTTGAAATCGTTCGGCTACCCTTCTCTCTGACCAACTATCTTCCAGGAGGGTCACTATACTACTTTCTTGTGCAACATTTAAGTGAGGCATTATCACTTTGTAAGTAATGACATTAATTTAAATAATATTTGACTTTTTTCATTATTAAGTGACATGATGTATACAATAGGAAAAAGTGCCGGTCGCTTTTATGTGACCGCGACCGTACATCATTATTGACAAGCTTGATTCTGTCACTGTTAAAGATTGGGAAAGTAGTTTAAAAAATCCATCTGACATTCCAGAATTTACGAAACTAACTGATTTCCTCAATCATAAATATCAAATGCTAGAATCTATCGCACATAAGTTATCAAATGCTAATCAATCAAATAAAATCTCCAATTTGAATGTGTTGCCAGCGTGACAAGTGATGAATCACCAATTAAAAATGAGAGGGAGTTAATGGATTTAAATCATTTGGATCAGATGATAGAGGAGTCAAAGGTCTAGAATTCATAATGGCTTCTATTTCAGTTAAAAGTGTATAGCTTTCTTCAAATGTTAGCGTTAAATTTCTGGTGATTTTCAAAAAGTGTCTCTTTATTGATTTCATTGATGCTTCCCATAGACCACCGAAATGTGGTGACCTCGGCGGGGTAAAGCACCATTTGATTTTTTGACGTGCCAAAGATTCGAAAATCTCTGCGTTGTGAGTGCGTAGGAATTCGTACATTTCATATGAAACGTTTTTAGCACCAACAAAATGACTTGCATTGTCGCAATATATTTGCTCACATAGAACTCTCCTAGCCGTGGAATCTTTTAAACGCTAGAACAATAGTAGAATCAGTCCAGAGATTAGTATTTTGAATTTTGTTTTTCAATGATTGACGAACAACTTCTATTAGTTTGGATAATAAAAGAGCTCCACATAACTCTAATCTGGGTAAACTATTTACCTTTAGTGGCGCTACCTTTGATTTTGAACATATGAAAATTAAACTGCATTTCCCTTGATCATTCTCATACACTGCGTATATACAGGCTCCATATGTCTTTTCGCTAGCATCGCAAAATCCAAAACTGTCAAATTTCTCTGATTTATTATTTTGATTTATGTTTCGTGGTACAGTTAATTTCAATATGTGTTCTAACGAAACCTCGTAGATATTCCAAGATTGTCTTAAATTTGACGGTATTTCAGAATCCCAATCTAAGTTTAATTGCCACAGTTGTTGCATAAATATCTTTCCACTTATGACTAGTGAACTTAAGGGATCAAATATGGTTGCTATTCTAGAAAGTACATCTCGTTTTGTAATTCTTTTATCATTTCGATTGAATTTTAATGAATATGATTCATAATCTGTTCGAGAGTTTCACAGTAATCCCAATGTCTTTACTGGTGCGTTTTCTTCGATCACTAGCATATCCTCTGCCTTTGCATCTGTGTTTAAATGATTTAGAATTTTTGCATTATTTGCTCTCCACTTTCTCAATTTGAAACATCCGCTTAATGATAAATCATTTTACTGTTTCTGCAACGTAATTGCATCTTCTGTGTTATTCCTACCTGTTAATACATCATCCATGTAAAAATCGTTAAGTAAAACTTCTTTCCATTGGATAATTGTCTGCTTCATCGTTTGCTAATTGTTGGAGTGTTTGTGTAGCTAAAAAGGATACAGATGTTGTTCCATAAGTAAGGGTATTTAAGTTATAGCATTTTACTGGCATGTCGTCTGATTCTCTCCACTATATTCGTTGATATTGTTTGTCTTCTTTTATTAGAATTTGCCTGTACATCATGGTTATATCAGCAGTTAATACATATTGATGCGATCTAAATCTAACTATAATGTTGAATAAATTATCTTGTAATGTAGGACCAACTAATAAGCTATCGTTTAATGATAACCCATTTGTAGATCTGCATGAGCCATCAAAAACAACTCTTAACTTAGTTGTTAAACTATAGTTCTTAACCACAGAATGCTGTGATAAATTAAAAGTATTATTTTGCGGCTTGTTAATTTGTTCAAATGATAATTCGCTCATATGATTTAGGGTTTCATACTCACGCATAAATTATATATACTGTTGTGACAATCCTACATCCTTTTTGATCTTGTTTTCCATGGAATAGAGTCTTCTTTTCGCAATGTCAAATGAATTTCCTAATAACACATCTTCCCTCTTTGGCAAGCTAACAATATATCTTCCTTCTTCATTTCTGGAGTATGTTTTTTGATAGTGATCTATGCAATATTGTTCCTCTTTAGTCCAATGCTTTGTTTGCGTGTGACAATCTTCTACTTTCCAAAATCGTTCCATAGCTCTCTCGACGGACGAATAGCTCGTTGAACAGTTATTTGTACGTATTGATAATTCACCGGTAACAATATGTCCCAGTAAAGTATGTTGTAATGTTATACCATATAGCCTTTGGTTTCCATTCTGTATAATATGCCAAAATTCTGTGGATCCCAATAATACATCCACTTTGTCACATTGAAAGAAATTAAGGTCTGCTAACTCTATAATTTCAGGAATTTCGACAAGATTTTGATTAAATGTAACGCTTGGTAATGGTTCCGTTATTTTATTCAAAACTAAACAACTTATATGATTTCTATATTGTTTATTTAACGAATGATATACGAATGAAGTTATAAATTTGATGTTTGGTAGTTCTTGGCCAACTTTTTTATAAACTCTATTTTACTGATGTCCAGGTTTAGACGTTTGCATAAACTTTGACTACTATCCGGCTCGAAGGACCAAATTTTTATGTTGAATATATACTTTCGCTTCTACTGCGAGAAATGAACTTTAAATTGAATACTTGCTTCACACACTTTTATTATGACATTTTTCTAATGATAACTATCTATATTTTTTTTTACAATCTATCAACATCAACATTCTATCTAAAAATTGTTAATATTACAAAACAAAATCAGTAAAATATCACATTATGGGAATAATAAGAAATTCTTCTGTGACACTTGGACAATTACAAACGCTCCTTTCACAGATTGAAGCTATTTTAAATTCTCGCCCTTTATCACCTCTTTCTAATGATC
>SMLS01062115.1:0-18781 GCA_004785975.1 Popillia japonica | reverse complement strand
AGATAATTGCTTAAAGATCAGAACAATACATATACTAAAGCCATTAAAAGACGTTTACATACACTATATACATACATATATAGCTATGAAATGCTATTGGAAAAACTAAATACTGAAGACGAATAAAATTACCCTTAGCAATCAATCAGAAATTAATTTATTGTGTGATCCTTGCTTACTCCAAAACTATAGCCTATATAATCTCTGCAAAGAAACTGGGTAGTTCTATGTTTTCTTTTGAGCTTTATCGCAAATTTGATGCTGTCAAGATCAGTGTGTGAGTAGATTAAAATAAAATGCAGCCTTTAAAACCTGATAATTTCTAATTTCACATTTCTTTTTCATATAAATGTCGTTGAATCATGTAAGCTAAGTGAAAATATGTGCTATTATCAATTACAAATTAAAGTGTATAAAACAATTCAACGTAAAAGTTAGCAATACACTTTTAATAGATAATAATCTGCAAAATCGTGTTTCAAATCGATGAAGTTATGTATTTCTAATGTAAACAAAAAAGCGTGAAACCTTCATAAAAAGACACACTAAACTGAAACCGCAAGCACATACACAAGCTGCAGACGGTACAGACAAAGCAGGCATAGAAGGATCGCTTACATAAAAAAGAACAGGATAACAAATAAAGCGAAGAATCGACTCCCCGATAAATTCTGCAATGTAAAATCAGATTCATTGGATACCCTTTAACAAGCACGGCGCGCGAAAGGGCATTGACTTCGAAGGGTGGGAGTTAATCTACCCAGCAATGGCACACTGCCCTAGATTCACCAGCGAGAGCACGGTCGGCCTCAACCATAGCAAGGGTAAGTAAATTACTTATAAAACGTACACCGCCTATCTACAAAATGCGCTGTACTATGGACGTTGAAGATGCTATGTTAAACGCACGACACGTTTTTTTTTCGAATCTGAAACTATAAGCATAAATCTATTGCTTCCGTTGAAGGAAGATTTCACCAGAAATCTATTTATTCAACTTATTCATAATATTTATAATCGATTTAAAAAATTTCATTTGCTTCAATTGTTTTTGTTAGAGAATAAAAAGAAACGAACTATTTTCATTAATTGAAAAATATTCGATGATTTGAGATGCTCAGTTTCGCAGGCGGCAGGTCGGAAAAAAAAGTTCCAACACTGCGAATAACTGAGACGTAATAAAATATAAACCGATAAATTAATTACACAAATATCATATATATACAAAAAAATAACTTTGTTGTTAATGGAATTGCCATTAAAAGTAAAAATAATGCCGCTGTCGGAAAAAATAGTCCCAGAAGTATTAGAAATTCAGGATGAAATTTTTGGTGGATGCGCCGGTTGGTATAGCTAGAAACAATATAATAACGATAATTACATTTACTTTTCGAGTTAATACATTTTTAATACAATTTTTAATGTGGACTAGATGTAATAATAAATTTCATGTAATGTAAGACGGTTACGTCAAATGAACCGCCTCGTACGCCTATTAATATGAGAACCAAATTAGCCGCCTTATTTGGAACTAGACTCCAGCACAAAAAGCCACAATATTAGGCGTGCAGGCCACAATTAGACGATGCTAACGCAAAAGGAGGAGCCAAATAAGGGATTTTACCTTTTTACGTAACTGATGATAATGCGTTCGTCTAATGATGAAGATAGGATCATATGATATCCTAGGATGTGCAGTACGATTGTAATGAACTAATATGCATAGTTTGTAAATAAATTATGGAGGAATGTCCTATAATTCGGCATTAACTCCTCGCCATAACTCTAAAGAATATGTACTGGGTAATAAAATAATAACGTTTAAAGTTCACATTTTCTACCTAATAAGATGTACTGTACATGTCAATCAATAAAACAAACGTTTAAAAACCTACAAACCTCATCTAAAACTGTAGTTTTTATAAGAAAAAACTATTCATGTATGTTATTTAAATATAAATGTGCAAATAAAATAATAATTGTATGTAGTAATTGTTTTATTTTAGTAATCCTATAATTAGTTCAAATTCTTATACCTGAGAGTCCCCCTTCACTAAGAGGGAAATTGTTTCAGGTTAATGTTTATCCGGTTCATTAAGTTTTAGTTGTGGGCGTCCCTTCATCATTAATAGAAACGTGACTAGATTGCCTGTATACATGACTTATTCAAGTTGAATCAGTTGGAAATAATTCATAAATGAAACTTTTGACGCCGCCGTCGGCAGAAATCAAGAGTCTATCTTTTAGTTTAATGTTAGCTTAAAAAAATCAACTGAAAATAACTGAGCTTTTCTCTTTTTTAAAAAACCTTCAATGTAATTTTAATACAACATTTTTAAATTAGTGGAATTGTCTTAACTATTTTTAGCTTAAATGCCCTCATTCAAAAGGTCTGCTGTCAAATTACTTCCTTTAAAATCAATTTCTTCTGAAACTACAAATCTAGACAGAATAATTCGCCAATCATGGCAACTTTTTCTTGAGACAGGAAGTTTCCATATATGTATGTATATGTCGTTAAAGTAGCTTAAAGTAAACACAAAATTACTATTCCCAATGTATACTTCTAGCACTAAAGAATGATATGCAACTCCATACAGTGCTGTATTTGAAACAGCACCAATATTAGTAGTCTATTACGGCATGATTCATAACATGCCATGTTTTCTGTTCTAATACCTTCAATATTCAACGTTGCTTCAAGAGGTGTAGCTCACTTGCTGAAAAAACTATTACATTCATAACTTTAATTGTCACAACAAATTTAAATCTGCAAGTAAATTATGCGCTGAACAACTTAGATAACTCTTTCCTTTAAACAATACGCATACAATACGTATACCAAATATTTTGTTTCGTCGTTGACCGATAATGTTGGAATGGAATTGAACAAAAGCTAGAATAACAAATCCTTCTTATACTTTCATTTTCATTACAATAAAAAGTTGCAGAATTTTACGACCTTGATTATTTCCAATGAAAAGAAAGCCTATTTTAGCAGCAAGCTGCAAGTTAATGATATTGAAGACATCTAATAGCACAATGAGAAGCCATCACTAGGTACATTTATTTCATCGATTTAAAGAGGACGACTTAACTGGACAGCTCCGGATTCTGTCTAATCTCCGTGAGGGGATACAATCCTTAAACACGCTAACGGACAGTATGACATTCAAGTTACTTACACCAAGAGCGACCATTTCAGGGGGTATTTACGAACCGCGAGGAATGGGGTTGTGGTGGACTTAATTTTGAAAACGAATCCGTATCTGGTACACAAACGGATCCAAAACTAGCAGAGGGATCGGGGTTGGCGTTCATGGAGCGTAGGTCAATCTCTGCAGAGTCCCAGGAGCATTTCAATTTTTCAGGCGGAAATACACGCCATAGGTCTTTGCGTCTGCGAAAACCTAGATAAGGCCTCAGTGATATAAACATTTACATATGTACTGATAGCCAAGCCAGTCTGAAAACGCTAGCCAATGATAGCTTTGGGAAAATTTTTTTTGGAATCTTCCTGATTTGGGTTGCACAGCACACAAATATCAAAGAAAGGACCAGCACCCTTCTTTTTCGTTTCAAAACGTCAGTTCAAGAACGAACTTCAAGACTGGGAAGCAAACGAAATGGTCTCCCTCTGGAGGAAAACAACCAGACATAGACAAGCAAAAAAATTTATCAACTGTATACATATATAAGTATACATAAATAGTAATAAAAGAGTTCTTGATCCAAGTCAATCAGACTTAAAATCCTTCCCGAGCCTGTTCACTGGTCACTGCCCTCTAAAATATCAACTCAAAAAGATGGGCAAAGCTGATCAAGATACGAGGGCACCGAGACAGCCAGCAGCAGGTCTAACGGAAATGAGATATGAAGCTACCGATATATACTTTATAAGTACCGTTAGGAAAATAAACTTAAATTATTACAAATATACGTCGTAGTAAAAATTGTTGCGAATGAGTTATAACTTGACGAAAAGTCTTGAGCCATTTCAAGATGAAAGACATTGCAAACTTTGTTGGTATTATCTACATAGATTTCTGTATTTTTGTGTGTGTATGGACCTGCACTCGATTACAAGACATCTTATCGTGTCTAAAAGGTGGATTTTGGTAGGTATGCATCTGAGTCAGAAAATATCAACATATATAGCTGTAACGGTATTGAATTAAATTGGCTAAACATTTAGTGATAGTGAAATTTAGCAATCAAAATATTTGCCTACTAAAAAATAGAAGCAGGAAATAAGTATAAATACGAAATTCACAAAGACATGGGAATTTATGTGCTACAGTAAACGCCCAAACTTTAATTGAATTGAATGTTGATAAGTGAGTTGTTAAATCTTTTGGATTGTTTCAAACATGTTTCAGTATTTTACAAATTATTACAAAGACTGCCAATAAGTTGTAAATTTCTTACAAACGTAGAAGCGTTTGTTAGTACGTAGTTATTTAATTATTTTTATTCGGCAATATTTATAAAATAAATCGCACCTTCAGTTGCTGAATGTTGGACTTGATTTTACGAAGAAAATATATATGTACAAGTTAATTAATTTTAATCCATCTGTTCGATCTAGCCGTTTCGAATCGTTTATTTTTGCTAGCTATGCTAAAGTACAATGATAGAGTGTACAAGTCTTAGGACCAAGTGTAGGACCTTCCGAAAGTACGTTTGTACACAACTAAATTGGTATTTCATTGTCGATGTGCTACATAGCATACACTGCCTGTTCGAGGACAGCATAAAACTGCTTTCGGCCCACACTTCTTACAGAAATAACTGTTTTTCACCTCTTTGTAGTGGTCTCGAGAAGAGATTATGCATTTTCTCTGAACTCTTGGCTTCTCGTCGTTTGTAGATACTGCTACCAAAATGTGCTGCTCTAGTCTAGTTAGAGGTTGAGTTTGCGGAAGATCAAGAAGAGGTACAGCAGAGTAAGTATTATCAATATTGATGAATTGAAGACCCAACGCGGAAATAAAAGCACTACGAGTTTTTGTTTCTTCAAGAGGATTCTTGTCGAAATAACTTAATGCAAGAAATGCATAGGTTTCGATTGTCCCGAAAATGGAAGAAAACATTCGACCAAATATTAAGTCGGCATTCTGCCCCCAGTTATGCCTCTTCCAAAGTTTTTTCAGCGCTAGCTTACCTTGTCAGAATTGGTTGTAAATGTCCATAGCAGGAGCCCCTACAAACTAGTCTTCAACCAACTTGTGCCTATCTACTATTTTTTTGAACATTCTTCGTCGTAAATACGAAGATAGGAGCTCTAAAATGTATGCTGTGTGTTAAAGGAAACTAATTGGGCCAAGTTTATTAATAAATCCGACGCATTCTCCTCGAATAATTGGTCCATTACGATGTTACCATTCATGCTGACTACAAAAATATCCCCAAAATAATACTAAATTCCGTTTTGAAATCACATGTGGAAGCTAGGCTTCTTAACTGAGCCACCCAGTCGCACACTGCTTCGTTACATTTTCTGCGGAAAAAAACGCCTCTTTCTGCGAAATACGATTTGACAGGACAAAAATGTTCTTCCAGAAGATCAAGAACGCACAAATTTCGCACCAGAATGTAGCATTTTTCACTTAACGAATTTAGCAACATAGCTTTGTTCTTAGTTTCTTCCATTATACTATTTGCCACAAGAAACTGATTTAATCTGTATGCAATCAGAGTTTTTGTGGTCAAATAGTTGTAAATTCCCAAAAAGATTGGTATCGGCTATTTGTATTCGTAGCCAATTGTTATATATTTTAATTAATATATTAAATTATTTAAGAGGATAATAATGTGTCACTGAAAACTGCTTTAGTCTCAGTTTACATCTCTAGTTCCCCAGCTATAAACATGGTCACAAGAAATACAAATAAATAAAAAAATACAACCTGCAAACAACGGTACACACGTACAATGTATGTACCCTACACTTGTATGTAAATAGATCACAGGAACTATAGAATTAGACAACATTTACATGTTTTATGATTTAAAATGATTTCTTTCGACTGTTGCTTTTCACTTTTTACACAAATATATATCACACTACATAATTAAGATGTGAAACCATCGAGTTAAACAGAATTCACTAGATAACCTTTGATTCTCGGTAAGATAAAGAAACTTATACAAGCTCATAGCATAGATATTTAAATAGAAGTAGAAAGTAGGTAACTGCAAAATATCAATTTATTTCGAACAGGAAATTTGTATTTGATTTGTTGCAATAATATTCACATTTATGGATTTTTTTATTTTACATTATGTCATATAAAATATGTACATCGCATCAACGTATACTTAAAAATATGCTACATTGCACAGGGACTGTAAATAAAACTAAAACGAAAGAAAATAACATTAAGGATCTGTCAGGAAAAATGTCCCGCCCACACCAGCAGACACATTATACTTATCATATCCTTCACGATTCCCTTTTTTTATACGAGACGCATATATTTTCCACACGTTCAATTTAAAAACGCTTGACTTGGCGATGCGCCCGCGACGCAGCAGGATAAATAATGTATATGGATATGTTTCTGTTTAAAATTGTCCAAATATGATGTAGGTGTTGTGATGGTAAATGCCGCTGTAGAGGAAATTAAACGCAAGGTAAACCGAGTAAATTTAATTTTCAACGGAATCAAATGTAACTCCCACGATACGTATACCTAGCAATTGTTCGTATTGTAAAATTTTTGGATATGGTGCATCATTTAGTTAACGGTGAAAGAATGCCTTAAAGGATATGTGGGCAACAACCGGCCCGGGGGTGGATCCGATATCCTAGCGAACTGCTAGTGTCGTCAGTTTGCTTTGTCACTTTGTGTGCATCTTGAGTGCTTACTAATTATATTTTGTTATTAAGTATATCGAACGAAAAGAAAACGAAAATGATGTCTGGTGGAAAGAAACGTGGTAGGAACGGTGGTAGATGCAGAGGGTCGCCAGTTTAAAAAAAATGGACTGAAGAATTCTTATTTTCTTGCACAATGGTAGGCCTATTTGTTTGCTGTATAATGAATCCATTTCAGTGATGAAAGAGTTCAATATAAAGAGGCATTACTCGACTAAACATCCTGCACTCACTCACAGGACAACTCAGAAAAGACTAAATCCAGAAGCTTACCGCAAATTCGGAAAAACAGCACAAAATGTTTCATAAACAAATAACAGAACTTCATAATGTTGTGAAAGCTAGTTTTATAGTTATTTCAAAATTGGCAAAGTTATTAAAACCAAGTGTATGTTAGAAGTTTGTAATGTTTTGTGTCCTGAAAAGAAAAATAAATTTGAAAAAATTAGTTTGTCATGACGGAATGATATAAAAACCACTTTGACTGACCGTATGGCTGGTTTTGAATCATTTTCCATAGCATTAGACGAGAGCACCGACTTGTCTGACACAGCTCAACTGGCTATATTTATTCGAGGTGTTGATAAAGAGTTCACTGTTAGTGAGGAATTGCTTGCTTTACAGCCGCTAAAAGGAACCACTACAGGAGAGGACATTTTTAATGATGTTCAAAAAGTATTCACAAGTTTTGGCGTGCCATGGTCAAAATTTGGTCGGCTTACGCAAAGGTTTCATCGGAATTCTGTATGAAAAAGCAACTGAATTAAATGTGCAAAAAGATGATTTAGTCCTTCATTCCATTATCAACCAACAGAACTTGTGTTCTAAGTCTATTCGACTCCAGAATGTTATGAATCTGGCTGTAAAAATTTTATTCGATCCCGAGTGCTTAACCATCGTCACTTCAAGGCTTTTTTGGATGAAATATCAGCCGAATATAACGACGTAACATATTATTAAGAAGTCAGATGGCTAAGGAAAGGGAAAATGCGCTGAAACGGATTTACGAGCTTAGAAATGAGAGAGCAGATGTTATGCAAATAAACGACTGTCTGAATTGAGTGACCCAGAATAGATATGTGACTTAGGGTTTCTGGTCGACATTACAGGCCATTTGAATTTGAAACTTCAAAAACAAGGACAGTTAGAAATGATTTGTACAGCCGTTTGAATGCGTTTCAGAACGAAATCCGCTTGTGGGAAACACAGATGCTATCTGGTAACAGTTACCATTTCACCACACTCTCTGCCAATTTGTGCCAAGCTCCAATTTTAGTGCGTATTTTTTGGTCAGATAATCAAATGCACCTCGTTAAAGGTCTTCAGAATTGGAGGATGATAAACAAATTCGTGTCTCGAACCCTAGCAACAACCCATATCTCGTTTATATAGCTTTTAAAAACATTGCTACCTTTGGTGACAAAAATAAATTTAAAATTGCAGGAAATTTAGTTTTTGTTTCGGGAACGTGTTGAAAACGATCCTTAAAAAGTATAAAAAATAAATTACTCTTTAAAAATGATGAAATATGTAATAATTTATTTATTTCAACGGTAATTTTACTTATTTTGTTTATATATAAATCTACTAACGGCTCGTATAAAATATACAAGCATATCATATTGTAAGTTAGAAATTCCTTATTCAAAGGTCGTAAACTAGCAGTGTCATGTGATCTTACTACACGAACAACTTCATCAGTGGCAGGATCACTATGTGGTAATAGATAGCAACAGACAGTACGTAAAGACGTGGGCAGAGTTGCAGAAAGCGAATCTTGGCAGGGGGTAGTTGCCCGGGTCGCACGAAAATAGCGTGGGAGTTTTGAGGCGGAGTCCGCGTAGGTGCAATGATGTAGTACATAGTACAATAAGTTTTAAGTATTTTCCAGGGCAAACCAGAAAAACGAAGCAGAAAAGATAATAAAAATATGTCAATTGGGATTTAACACGAGTAATGTATTAGAAGCTGTCGTGTGTGAATTAGTCGAAAAATTTCTGTTAATACACATGAGATTACTTAATATTAATTATATTTCAGCAAATTATAAAAAAAAGTGTTGTACAGCACCAAATAATTATTTAATATTATCGCAATTTTTCTTCAATGCTGAACGTAATATGATAACCAGAAAGCATAAAATAATATTCTGGTAACAAAAATCCTGTTTAAACGAAAGATAAGTCTCATTTCTCTCAAACCAACAATTTACATCTGTTTCGCTTATCTCCAGTTCTCTTTCAGGAAAACTTTGCTACCAATCACCAACAGGCAAATAATTTCTTATAAAGAATTCATTATAGTTCATAGTTTCTTCCACGATGATTTAAGTTAGATGAAACAGAGTCCCATGAGTGAGCTAGGGAGAATACGACAGCCATCAGGATCAATTCTTTGGGACACTGCTTGATGTCACAATCCGGAGAGATGAGTTGAAGGAATAATTTATTTGTATACAATGACTTTATTCTTTTTGGATAATATTTTGGTCAATCAGCCGCAGTAGAGGCGAGGCGTGCAGGCGGAACCATGCACTGACTAAGGCAAACGTCCTTGAAAGCTGTGGTACCAAAATTTTAAACACAACTCATCTCTTCTCGAGGTTAAGGAAGACATATCATGGCGGGTAAATAGATCGGCAAAGGAAACACCTCTACTGGGATAAACACAGTCCAAATTGCAATCTGGGGTGTATAGGATCAACTTTAATCGATTAACTAGCGTACATATAATACCAAATTAAGGCAGCGTATTCAAGTTTAGAAAGAACAAAACAGTAATGTAAAGTTTTAATCAAATGAATATCTTTGAAAAACTTGGAGATACTCGTGACGAAACCAAAAGCTTTTGAGGATTTAGAACAAATTTTAAAGTGATAATTAAAGAAAAAACTGGTATCAAACAATAGACACAAATCAGCAATAACAGCAATAAACTTATCGCTGGAACCGTGCCCCCAACTGATGTAAGTTCGCTTGAAGGATGATTGAGTCCTCCACTGTGCAAATCTGATTGTAAAGTTTCATCATCATAGGCAATAATAAGATAGAAGAAAGAAAGTAATAGACCATTAATAAATAAATCGAACAAACGAGGACCTAAATTGAAGCTTTGCGGAACTTCAGAGTTGAGAGAAAACTCATACGAAAGAAATCCATTATATAGAACATAGCATTGGCAATCACTCATATACGAATCAAGGAATTCTATAACTGGTGGAACAAAGCCAAAAAATCTTATTTTATGTATGAGTGTCAATCTATAATGTGAAATGTTTGTGAAAGATCGGTGCAAATAACATCTAATTGACCCTCTCTATCAAGAACTTCACCTATCTCTTGAATCTTACAAGTTAAAGTGGTAGTAGTGGGAGACAAATAGGCCACGCTGATTTGAAGATAAGTATAGTAGTCTGTAATTAGAAACAAGCGTTGAATCATTCTTTTTGAATACTGGACAAATTCTGGCACGTTTCGATAAGGTAGAATTTTGGTGCTTTAGTGCAAAAAAAATAAAACAGTATAATAGCTTCAATTAACAGAAGCATATTCTCCACAAAAAATAAAACTGTCGCCATTTTAATTCATAATCACCTTTAGAAATTCTAGAAGTAATTTCTTTTTTTTTCATGGGAATATATGTAAGTCAATTTTTTATATAATAACGGTTAGAATAACACATTGTTTTTTCCGAACAGAAACATCCACCCAGATACTTTTTCTTTTGACATTATTTACGGGACTAATAATCCGGTACACAATGAGTCTCCTTCGGAGAAAAAAAATAGGTACAGGTAAATCGCCGTAGCGTGGCGAGAGCAGGGGATGCGCAGTGGTTTAAAGGTGACCTCCAATTCAAATAGCGGCAGTGGTGCGCATTATGAGAAATAGATAATTTCCAGAAATGTTAATTGCATTTCTATATCGTGAAAATACTTTCGTTACAATTATGTATATCTAAGATAAATATATAATAATAGTTAATGGTCTAAAGAAACAAATAAATGTTATAACTTCTAATATGCAAATAGTATATTAATGACAAGTATCTAATAAACATAATCATAAATTCTTCTAAATTTTAATAGGTTCTTAATTAAGGTAGTTATGCGTATGGATAATACTGGGTATATATTTGCTAGGCGCTGCAATCTTCTGACATAGTTTTAATGTAACTAAAAACAAAGTTTTAAGTAGCCAAGCTCGTGAAATTGTTTTTAACGTGTTTAAGTATTTTTGCGAAGTTGAGGTAGAGAAGACTTGCGTAGAAGTTAAAAGTTTAGTGAACAAGGCAACTGGAATATCAGTGAGCGAATAATCAAGAAAGGAAACGGTCAACCAGAGGATATTCACAAGCGCTTATTTTCCGCGCCGAATAAAAGACGTAATCGTAAACGATTACGCTGAAAATATAACAACTATTTCTTCGCTCGTATAGCAAATTTTATGTTACGCCTATGCTGATAGCAACTAACGCTTTCTCGTTCGCCGACCTTGCCCTAATATACAATCGGGATGCGCCGGCTCTCGCCATCCTAGAACGATTGGGCTGTACCTACATACATACCAGTAAGTATATTACATTGACGTATTTGAAAGATTTAACGCTGCCAATAATATTTAACTGGAAAATGTGACTTCGTAATCGATATTCCTATTATTTTGTATTACACATACATACTTTTCTTTTCGTTATGATTTCCAGGACTAACAATCCTCTATGGACTAAACTTCGGAGAAATATAAATACATACATACGTAATGCACTATATTGAAGAAATACTTAACTACAGGAATTACAAGGTCGCAATTTTAACGATGACAACCTACAAAATAATCAAGACAATTCATGCTATAGAAATTAAATTATTCAATACTGATACAGCTAATATTCATAGAAAATTTACAATTTCTTAGTCTTATTGAGAGTGGAATTGAATTTTTATATCAATACATTTTCCCATAACAGAAACATCGTCTTTTCATCTTCATAGATATTCAAATATACTAACAAATTAGAATTTATTGATAACAACACAGTCATTACAATTTTCGTAACCCAATGAATTCGTATTAAAAACCGTGGGTTGTCAACAAATTTTGAAATAATAAAATATCTATTCTGTCAGGGTGAACAAGCTTTTATGATTCCTTCAATTGCAGACTTATTTGAAATACTTCTTACCTCATATGTTGTCCCACACTCTCGCAATTGCAAAAGTGAACAGATAACGACCGATCGTTTATTAGCAAAACATGGTTCCAAGAAGAAATAAAGTTCTTCGGAGGTAATTTTTCGTTGTATTCTTAATCCTTTTTCCACTAGCAGGGGCCGACCATCGAAAGAAATTGTAAATGCTTCAACGGTTGCTAAACGTTGAAAAATCCCACAATTAAGAAAAAGAGATGATCAAGGTAGAGCACAGCTTCTCGAGAAAATAATCACAACTTCTTCACGATGGAAGTGAACTTTAACGCAAAGGAGATCCCCAAAAATGAAGCAGTCAAGTTTAGTAAATCGAAGAAGCATTGGCACTCTTAGTTTCTGCAAATCTTACGAAGAAATAGTGCCAGTGGATTATAGTGTATAGTTTAAGGTCAACCAAGATACTTGTGATTTAGATCCACGCAATAGGCTTAGTTAATTAGTATTAAGTAAGAATTCATACGAGTTATGATTTTTTTAATTTACGCTCCACGGTTATGTAATTAGTTGAATTTTAGAGACGCCCTGTATTGCTCAAACATTGGTTGAATATTAGATATACATAATGTTGGATCTCAGATGGACACTCCTCTTCAACGGATATTTTTCTCGGAACCGCCAGCACCCCTATGTTTCTATAATATATTCTGTTACGCCGATAATCCTATTAATTGAATTGTCTGTGTGCCTATCATACAATCAATGGATAGGGCATTGTATCTGAGTAAGTGATAAACAGGTATCGAAATGGAGTCAAGTGGCATAAAAAATTTGAGTCAAGTGTTCGAAGTGGTCAAAGATTTAAAGCGATTTGTCACCGACAATGGAGATTTGGACTTATTTTCCGTACTGAAACAATTGGAAATGCATGTTGAAACACTTAAAGTCAGAAAAACAAATATGCGTCAGCCAAAATTGTTCGATTCTTTAAAATATAGTCTGTTTACGATAACAGGCGAGACACGTCATCAATGCACGTCATAATTGCGGTACGCAATACTGTCAAATATTTTCTCTACTAGGTTATACAGGCTGTCCGCGATATACAAAGCATGCTTTTAAGGGATGATAGCTACAACGATTTAGAAACAAAAACATATAATAGACCTTGGGTCTATTTGTAAGCGTAAACGAGAAAAAAAAATTATTTCTCATGTCACAAACTTCGACGCATACTGTACAGAGCCAGCTGATCAGTGCAGGATTTACCCGACAATTACAGGCATGTGTTCTTGAAAATGGGCAACCAATCGAGCCTTTCCTGTAGTACATTTTCTCCTGTCTCTCAAAAAAGTCATTTTTAGGACCACCAATTTATCACAAATAAAAGAAAAGAACTCAATTTTGTAGTAGCCTTTACGAAAGAGCTTAAAGCGCCATAACATAATTGCAGGAATTACATTGATTTCATTCAATGCGACTTTCCCTCAACTTAAATTTTCATTTACCGATCGGAGGCTGCTATTAAATACGCCCTTTTCACTCAAACTTCAACATAACATCGATTTTATTGTCATAACATTATTAAAGAAAAGGCAAAGGTACCTTTATTTTTAAAACGTATGGCCATTGACTTCGTACAATACAATAGTCTAATGTGGTTCAAGGTCGTATAAACAGATGATGCTTGGCTTGCATCTGTGCCTCTATTCAATACGTGTACAGTATGGTGTAAGAGAAATGACACCACGCTTTAATTTCAAAGTATTAAATAATTCGTTTTCATCGTTGTTTTCAATTATTTTCAACCCTAAATTTTTGATGTTTTTTTGGTTGTTTAAGAAGCAATATGGATGAGTTTTCTTGTACAGTTTGACCAAATAAGGTTTTTTAGAAATAATTTTTTTTCTCGTTTACGCTTACAGATAGACCCAATGTGTATTATATGTTTTTGTTTCTAAATCGTTGTAGCTATCATCCCTTAAAAGCATGCTTTGTATATCGCGGACACCCTGTATATTAAGTCATGATAGCGCATTGACATGCAATACACGGTCAAGTTCATACTTACGAAATGGCAACTTCGTACAGGACAGGCATCTTTGCATAGAAAAAATCCCTAGGTATATCTTCTATAGTGAGAGGTATTTCGTTTTGTACAGGTAGATATTTCTGATTTTATTGGTTATGACATGCCTCGTCTGTTATCATAAACAGACTGTATTAGTAATTTGTATTTATATAGTTCAAATTTCAATATAAATTTGTGTTCTATTATAAAAGTATGTACTTATTTGCAATTCGGAGAGTTCTCTTAACAGGACGAAAAATCCGACCGGTGTCTGCCTAGGAGATTTTACTGTATTTTTATTTAATTAATTGATACAACATTCAGGAGTAATTTTTACAGGGTTGAATTTACTTACAAATAGTTGTAGGTATTATATTACGACGCAGTTGTTGAAGTAAAAATATCTTAGTGGTGGACCTGGTAGCACGTTGTATCCTGGTGAATATACATATAAATTACTCATCTACTAATATACGAGCGCACAACAAAATATGAGTACTGAAATTAACTAGTTTGAGAAAGTTGTTATGTAATTTGTATGCAAATCAAATCTAATAAATTCTAATCCGGTTTCTCTTGTTTTTGTTTCTTCTGCAATACATCAAAGGAAAGTTGGGAAAATTAAGCTACTCTTCTTGAAAAATTTACAATTATATTGCTCATTCATATATACAAGTATAAGTAATTTATATATACACGATTATCACAATATGTAATGATCACTAACAATAAAGTAAAGCAGGACCATAACGATTTATATTGTCAATACCAAAAACAGACCAAACACTTTGTGCTTGATTCTTAGTATACCTTCCACGTATAATACATTGTCATCATTTACATCTGCATTCAAGCAAATATTCGTTAGGATCCAACTTGATTAATAATACACTTATTTATTTAAGAAATAATTCCTTCACAACAAAGACATGGAAACAAGAAGGGCGTTTTTCATTTTTGTATGTATGAAATAATTAAAATATTGGACGGTATTGTAATGATGATCACACTATTTACACCTACAGTAGTAGTAAAAATGTCTTTGATGCTCTATTTCATAATAATCAATATAACTAGAAAATAGTATGCTTGTAAAAATAAACGAAAACAAAATAGAAATGTCTTTTACCTAGTAAATATTTACGAATTGATAATTATTAGGGCGATATATAATTCCCAGAGCCCGCAGGCCTTCGCTGTGCAGTACCGCGTAAATTGTCTTCCATATAAAAAAGTACACAACAAATTTATTCAAAGAAAGAAATTCTGTAGTTACTAATAATCAAGCAGTGGCCGTTAAAAATATACAAATTGCACTGTTAAACATTACAACATAAAATACACTACTGTGCAAAAATCATTATCATATTTCAAATAATTTTAATACTACATTGGTATAGTTGCGCCTAGCCACACGTTTCCTGTATTCGCCGCATATTTGCAGGGAACACCCTTCGGGTTTCAATCGACAGTAAATAAAAGGTGTACAAAAAAATAAGTACGCCATATAAATATTGCACAAACAGAATTTTCTTCATTATAGTTGGCAGTAATAAATTTGTATTCCATAGTTGCGATTGTATAAAATCCCTTCTAAATTTATAAATTCTATAAAATCATAGTTATGGGTCGAATTAAGCATTATACCGCAGAACTACGAAGAATCATCTTAAAAATGCGGAAAGAGGGCAAATCATACAAATTTATTGCACAATTGGTGCTGCGTGCAGAAACCATGATTGCAAATGCTGCAAAATGGCAAATAAACCCCAAAAAAAGAGGGAGACCTAGGAAAACTGGCGATCGAACAAATAACGCAGTAACAAGTTAGTGAGTCCTTTTATCACCTCCAAACAAATTAAAAATAATTTGAGACTTAATATTGATATCTCGACACATTCAAAGCAGCAAAAGCTTGGTTTTTGGCACATACAGTGAAGATTATGTGTGGCGTGATGTCAGGTCTTTCCGAATCGCGAAGATTTGTGGCGATAAGTACGGAATGCGTGGTAGTCGATTTCTATTAAGAGGTGTTAAGAGTTGGTGGAATCAGTGCCCCGCCGCTGTGCTGCTGTAATACAGAATTTTGGATGTATGTATCATGGAAATCATTTTTTGTCGATATACTCATAAATCTAATTAATTAATAACAATTTACTTAATCTTTATATGAATTTTGAATGCACACCTATTTTTCCCACAGTAGTGTAACTAAAAATATCAATTATTGTGCAATTACAATTTGATATCCATTTTAATACAAGTACAGACTTTACTTACTCTATAGAAATAGATAGTTGTAAAAGTTATAGTGATTCGTACGAGATATTAAGGTCACGAAGCAGCTACAAGTTTCTGTTTTTTCTTAAATATTTTCTGCAGTTTTGTCAGCATGGTCTTCTTAGTAGGTGTTTGCTCTGTTGTTGAAAGAGATGACCTACTTATTGTATCTGCATCTGCATCTGAAGTTGTAACTGATTGAATACTGAGATCTGGTAGTGAAGAATGTTCTTTCATAGATCTAAAATCAGATTTATTTCATTTAAAATTTCTTGTCATAGTATTATTCTTACTTCACTGACACTTGAGGTACAGTCAACGTAGATCTTGATGGAACAGGAGTATTTCCCGCAGATCTAAAATAATTTCACACAAAAATCAATATTAGTAATCTTACCCTTTGAAAAAAACGAAATTATCCTAATTACCTAGGTAGAGTTATTGTTTCTACAGGAACTATTGACGAATATAATTTTTCATAAAAATTATACAGTATCCCTGATCTTCTATAGTCTAGTTTGTGTAATGGTTTCAATTCAAAAGGTATTTCACAATCTTTATAAATACAGGGTATTATTTTCCTCCTTCTTTGTTCTAAAAATTATAAAAAAATAATAAGGCACCTGTAATAGAAACTCTGTTAATATATGTACCAATCCCAATAGATTGCGCAAAACTAGTGAAGTATTTATTCTCTGAGCTTTCTAAAAATGCCGGTGAAAGAATTATTATCAATCTATTGCTACGTTTTGCTATAACTTGCATGGTAGCCTCATGCTCGATTGTGCCTCCAATTAAATCACGTTCCTTTAAAAATATATCCATTTTATATTGCTGCTCTAGTATAGTCACTACATCTGCCGCAAATTTCGCATCATCATCAGCATATAATATAGACGCATCATACTGTTTTGGTGGCAAACCTTGATGTTGTACTTCACGATCTTGTACAGTGATAAATGGTGATGTATCAATATTTTGTCTAACACTTGATTTGTGACTATTAATATCAGCAACTAAAAATTAAGCAAATATCCAGTTGTGTGTAACAGTCCTACGATTGCAAACTTACTAACTAGCATAATAATATCATCAAAAACATCAAAACGATCCATTTTTTCAAGGAATAATAGAAACATCTTAACTGTAGTTCCTTCACATTCAGACCACTTTCTTAAGACACTTAATGTAGGATCAGGTGTACATTGAAATGAGGATATATCTTCTTGATTATAACCCATCAAGTCGGCTAATCCTCTCCAATCTCTGTTTAACAAGTCCACGATAGAGGAAATATAGAGCAATGTAAAGTAGCAAATATTACCTTGGTAAACATTCTTTCGTGGGTATGTACTTTACAGGGTTTAAAAGATTGGAAATAATACGTAAGGTAGGTATACGTAAACATCTCAGTGAAACATTAAAAAATTCTGCTGTTATAACGTTAGTCATATCGAATATTTTCTTATTTTTCCATAAATATTGGTGAAATTAACTTGAATATCTACAATACAATGAATAATAATTTTAGAATATCTGAAAAATAAAACTGAATTAGAAAAACAATACAAAACTAGTGTTGCCAGCAACATAATAATGAAAGCAAATGAAAGTTACTGCCCATCAGTGATACCAATGCCCGGATAATTATTTGATTGCCATTTTAATAATTTTTGAATTAAAATTTCTGATTAGTTCTTTGGTAATTTTTAACTGTTTTTAACCAATTTGTGTTTTAACGGTAAATCAACTCTGGTTCACCCAAAAAATACGCTTAAGGGTTAGGGGATGGTTTCCAATCTGTAGATAATATAGAATTCTACTTAAAAATTCCATTTAAAATTTAAAGGTTAAGTGGATTGTCAAAATTTGCTTCATAGTTTGTATGGTTGATCACCGAGTTTGATTAAATCTTAAGTACAGAAATCAAGCATGAATAACTCGGAATCTCTCCTACAGTTTGTGCCGTTTTCGTCTTGCATCAATCCCAGCTTCTGGCATAAATTTACGCAATTAAAATTAGAAGTTTTGAAACTTGATGAAAGCACTACAAAAATATGGGGTTACTATACTAATCTGGAGTCTCAATTGAAACCAATCATTGAAGTAGATAGTACATCATTTAATAAGTATGTAATATGCAATGCTTATATATTTAAGTTATTTAACTTAGAATATTTCCAGCGATTATAATGGTTCAAAATTTTACCTACCATATAATGGCTTATTGATCAATAAAAACACGATTGAGGAATTTAAAGAATGTGATAAAAAGAATATTATTAAAGAAGCAGGTGATATTTTAGAAAATGATATTAAAACGGGGCGTGCTCTCAAAAACCCCACATTGTTAAATTTATTTATAATTCTCTCATATGCGGTATTAGAATAAAATAGAAAAATAT
>SMLS01062112.1:0-20144 GCA_004785975.1 Popillia japonica | reverse complement strand
CTTTTACTTGCTCGTTCTTAATTGTGAAGAGCAGGTGAAGAGAGTCGCACTACATAGTTTGTCATTAGGAGTACGTTACAAAACTACATATCAGTGAATACGTTCTTAATGTGACAAGATGTTTGCCAAATGCAGCTTCAACCGTATATTGGACGCGAGAGTAAAATAGAAATAATTGTCTTAGAGTGTATTTCTTATAGATATAATTAGAAAACCGTCCATAAAGTTTATAACGAAAATTCTGCAAACAAAAATTGAGTTATGTCCAGAGATATAGAGTAAAGAGAACGCTCATAAACCACTGCCTATCTAAATTTTGATGTACACACTGGGAGTCGCCATTTTTAACCTTCAGACTACCAACATACTTAAAATCAACTTAAAATTTAAGGTTGTAAACCCATAGATGAAATATTCCCTACAAAATAATCAGAGAGATAAGAGTAGGAAGGATGCGCATAAACCACAGCGCAGCTAAATTTTAATTTAGTTTGTGTTACCTAGGTTACGCATATATAACTTTTTTCGGCTTGTTTTTGAATTTACGAAAAACAATTTATTATTTTTGAGGTTACATTTACATTTTCAGTTATTAATTTGAATTTGTTTAACATCCCGTTTACTGTAAGAGCGTCTACGAACGTAAGCGTTTTAGAGAGGATTTTAATCATTTGATTTTATTATATACATGCATGATTTCTTAATTTTACTTACGTTTTCTTACGGGAAGGTTATTGCAAGAGTGGTTTAAAAGTAGTAGAATATCGTATGCCTAATATTTATAATACTCAAATTGATAATTTTTAAGTCTAAAGCAAATATTTTGAAAGTTTTTAGGGAAATTAAATATAATACATTTGAATTATATGTATTATTTTAATAATTTGAGTCAATAACTATGCTTGTTCAATTGAAAATTACTTAATTGAATAAAACCATGGGTTAGAACAAACTATTCATACCATTATTCTGTAGGGAATGCTAAGTCTACGGGTTTGCAACATTGAATTCCAAGTAAGTTGGTAGTATGAAGGGTTAAAAATGGCGACTTTCAAAATTAGACATTCGCGCATGTTATACGAGCATTCTTCCTACTCTATATCTCTGGTTATTTCAAATTTTCCACTAGTACAATGTTTCGTATAGTGGCAATCCTGGTTACATTTGCTGTCAGTTTTTGTCTACATCATATGGCCCTGACAATTTTTTAATATTGGATTAATTACAATAATTCGCATTTACATTTCTTTTATTACTACAACGTGGTTTATGTTCTTCTATGGTTGTTATATTATATTTAAAAACATGATTTGTAATCAATACTTTCACAAATAGCCAAACTTGTAAAGTGAGAATTGCAGGTAAGCAAATTATCTTTCCTGTTATAGTGTTATTATTATGATTATTCTAATTTTTAATAATTTAATGCAATTTTAGTATTGTTCTCCTTGCAAAGTTACATATTCTATCAAGTAATGAATGTAGAAGAAGTGTTGGTGCAGATAGAGGTATAAATTCTTTAATATCTATAGAATAAGAACTGTTATGTTATGTTTAAGCCGTCAGATTTAGAAGAAAATTTTGCTTTGTCACCATACATCAAAATAACAGATTTAAATATGAATGATAATATGATGATTTTAAACGGTGTAGTGTACGAAGAAGTTACAGATGAATCTGTGTTATGTGTTCCAGTGTCAGATACATTGTTTGACTGCAATATTGACTCGGAACTAGCAGAACAACCAGATGGATTTTTAAGTGAACATAATTATACACATAATGGTGAGGATACAAATAGTATAAATATGTTTTTTGCTAATCTTTTAAACAGTAACCCAACGTATGTATATTGGATAGTGTATTTGATAACTTATTTATATACTGGTTTTTAATTAGGTCAAAAGTTTTGGAATGTACCTTATGTCAAAAGATAATGAAATCTCCAGGAGCATTTTATAGGCATATACGAACACATACTGGAGAGAAGCCTTTTCAGTGTGAACTATGTAAGAAAAAGTTTTCTCAGCAGAGCAATTTATGGAAACATGTACTTATACATACAGGTTTGTATGTAGCATCTTTTTCATAGAATCTACACAATAAGTATTGAATTATGAACCTTCAACCAATTTCAATTCATGGTCATTGTTGATTGAATCATGGAGCCTTAAAAATATTTGATACAAAATCTTTTATCAATTCATGACTCTGTATAACATCAACATTAACATTGGTATAAAAAATACATCATAGTCAATTAAATAAGTTCTCTTTATAATATAAGAAATTGAGGTATTTTGGTTTGTTGGTTGGTTGTTTTTCTTCGATCTTCAAGAAATTGATTCTTGAAGTTCTTCATTTTGAGATGCATGACATTTGGAAGAATTTTTAATGATAGCATATTTGTTATTTACATGTTTATAGGTTACATAATTATTTAATGCTTCTGTTTCTTTTTTGTTCAATAGGTGAAAGAAGATTTAAATGTCCAACATGTAGCAAAAGCTTTTCGCAGAGAGCCAATATGCAGAAACATATCATGTTGCATACTGGGGAAAAACCTTTTACATGTTATATTTGTTCTAGAACGTTTACTCAGAGAGCTAATTTAAACAAACACATTAGGATACATACAGGTATATATAATATATACAGTCATGTTCGTTAAAATAGCAGTGAAGCGTAAAAGTATCGAAATTTAATTGGTACGGAAGTAATGTCAGTAAAATATGTTGTATCTATTTTCAAATGTATAAGTCTTTCCATGTACAGGGGAACAACCGGATATTCGGGGAACTCCCCAGTTATATCGAACTGTATGATATTTGCAGGTGTTCGTCAAAATAAGATATTCCGTAGTTATGTTGAAAACTCGTACTGTGTAGACGCTATATACACTTCGGATCAACACATAATTTTAACTTATATCAACACTTTAATATATTCATTTTGACTGATAAATATAAACCACATCTTGCACTACAATGGGCCGTGCTAAACATTGTACTGAAGAAAAAAGGACACTTATTTTAAACCTCGTTCAAAGAGGAAAAACATACAAATTTATACAAGAAGCGGTCGGATGCTCAGCAAAGATGATATTAAATGCGAAAAAATGGAAAAAACGTAAGGAAAACCGTGGTGGTAAACGAAAAACTAGTACTAGAGAAGATAGAAACATCCTCAAGTTAACTAAAGCGAACCCATTTATGTCGTCAAGCCAAATTAGACAGGAACTCAGTCTTCCTATAAGTACTTCAACTATTAGAAAGAGGCCTATAGAAGCAAAGTTACAGGCTAGAAGGTCGAAGAAAGTACCTTTGTTAAATAAAAGACAGGTTAAAAACAGAATGGCTTTTGCACGTCGACATGCATTATGGGATTCAACAAACTGGCGCAATATACTCTGGAGCGACGAATCTAAGATTGTTTTGTTTGATGCTCATGGGTCGCAGCAACACGTTAGAAGACCTCCACTAGCGGAGTTTAATCCAAAATATACAAGAAAAACTGTTAAGCATGGAGGTTCCAAAATAATGATTTGGGGTTGTTTTTCTTGGTATGGCGTTGGACCATTGCACAGAATTGACGGCATTTTGGACGCTGATGGCTACGTTAGTATAATGCAGAATGTAATGCTACCCTACGCCGAAGAAGAAATGCCTTTGCGATGGGTTTATATGCAGGACAATGACCCTAAGCACACTTCTCGCAAGGCTAAGAAGTGGTTTGCAGACAATAATATCAGGTTATTGGTCTGGCCTGCACAATCGCCAGACCTTAACCCAATAGAACATTTATGGGGCGATATAAAAAAGGCCGTTACAGCAGCAAAGCCACAAAATAATAAGCAATTGTGGGAAGTGTGTCAAGACGCTTGGAAATCAATCCCAATTAGTCGCTGTCGTCACCTAGTTGAATCTATGCCGCGACGCTGTGCAGCAGTTATTGCAAATAAGGGCCAGGCAACAAAGTATTAGTATAGTAGTGAAAAATATTCAACTAAAAACAAATTACAAGTGCGTAGAGAAAAGACTGCTATTTTAACGAACAGGATTATTGTATCATTTTGTCTGAGAAATTTTATTACGTTTCTTTTTCTTTGTAATTTATATAGAAAAGTATCAAAATATAAAGAGTAATATTTACCTAATTTTATTATTTGTGTTTTTCAAGTTACACTCGAGATTTTCAGAAATATTATAGCACTGCTATTTTAACGAACATGACTGTAACTTATATTACTTTATTTATCTAAATCATTCAATTCTGAACACAATACTTTATAATACTTGGAGCTGTAGAAATATCAATTGCTATTTAAGTCCTTGAGAAGTACCTATATTGTAAAACATGCTATATTTATATTGTTTTATAAATGGTTTCTTTAGGTGAAAAGCCATACACCTGTAGATTTTGTAGTCGCCAATTTGCGCAGCAGTCTAATATGCAAAAACATGAACTATTGCATCAAGGCATAAAACCATTCAGTTGTAAAATGTGTAACGCGTCTTTTACACAGCAAAGCAATTTGAAGAAACATGTAGGGACCCATTCCAATATGAATAGAACAAAAAGTGCCAAGCAATATCAGAAGTGCCAAAAATGTAATAGAAGCTATTGTACAAAAAGCAGTTTGTATAAGCATATGCGAAAATGTCTGGAAGATGATAAAGAAGGCGTAGTAATTAATAGTAAGGAAGAAGGCATAATCGATGTTTGTTCCCATGATAGCAGTACTGCCAGTGATAATCAGTTCCTAGACGAATTTGGATATGTGAAGTATGAAGTGTGATGTGGAAATCAGTATTATAAAAGAGACTATGTGATGGCTATAGTGCACTATCTATGCGCACATTTATTGTCAATTTACGTTACACATATTGTTGAAGTACCAAAAATATTTGTGACATCATTTGTAATGACCAGAGTGGAGAAAAAAATTACTTAGCGGTAACAATGACTACATACACAATTTGCTATTTTTGTTCTATATTTACTTGAGTACCTTAACCGCGAATTTTGTGGCAGTAGTCTAGATAATGTGGAAAAATATTCCATGATAGTATGGTCGATAGCCGTTTTGCTGTCGATGTGAATGTAATCTTTCTTGTCGCATAATAAACTTCTCTGTTAATCTTTTGGTCTTGACATGGCATTGTAAATATCATGTTGTTTTCTAGAAAGTGATATAATTTATTATATAATTTATGACAGCATTTGATTTTTATTAAAAGAAAGAAGATCTTTAAGTTGTTGTTTATTTTTTCCAATCACACCAACATCGTTATTTCCTGACATCAATGTTATTCGCTCATCATACTTTCTTCAAAGGATTGCGATTTCATTTTTGATATTATATCAATATCAAAACCGCAGGTGTCAATTTAGTATAGTGCGTTAAAACTCAAAAATTTGTTCAACTTAAAGGGGATTAGTATGCTTATTGTTAGTAGTCTTCCGATTAACAGAATTTGTTGCACAAACTTTATCTGTCTCTGTGGAAGGGAGAATCTGTACCCAGTTGATCGGCTCTATAGTTGACTGGATGTAAAACGTAGATAGTTTTTATAACGGTAAACCTTATGCGATATGTCCACTAATCAAATTTTACTGCAACCATGAAAGAATACATTTACGTTTGTAGGAATAAATAAAAATATTGTTGTGTGTTTCTTTGTCTTTAATAATATAAACGAACCAAGTAAGAAAGATGTCCATTATTTATCGTAGTTCAATTATTACTTAATCTTTAATATATTTTTTTAATAATTGCTTCATTGGTTGCTTAATATTTAATTAAAACTATTAATCAATAATACGAATGACATGGGTAGTTATTGAAAGCATTTAAATTTTTTAATAAACATGTCTACTCTCACCAGAGGAGACTATTACGAAAACTTTGACATTATGGAAACCGAAAAATTCTATAGCATGATTAACTGTATGTATACGTAAGTAATGAGATTCACAACAGCAAAGTTTATGACATCGAAGTTTTTTGGTGTGGTGGTGCTAATTGTAGTGGCTTCTGAAGGTGTACTGCTTGTCTGGCTATCTTTTTTTTTGTAAGGGGAAACCACTTGATACTGAAGTACGAGTTCATCATGCCACCCATCACCTTCCCATTTTCACTAGTCTTTCCAGTTGGTTCTTCTCATTCATAATCTCCTTTATCATCCCGTACACGCAGTATCAGATTTTCTCTGACTAGCATTTTTGGAATCAAACTTTCAGGTGTAGCTTACTGTCCTGTGAGCTTTCTCGCGAGCCGCTTTCCATTTTTTACCGATGAAACCGTATGTTCTACAGTGTCAAAGCTAGAGTAATACATATGTATATACAGGTATCCGAGTCGTCCTTGCCAATCCTCATCATGAATGATCTAAAGGCCCCACATCCTGTCAGTACTTGCGTCAAATGGCAGCCTAACTGCCGGTGTTTGCATTCAAGCCATGGTTCTTAACGATCAATCGTTTTGTCCATTGCGTCGTTACCGTTTTCTTGTCCCAGCTGTCCTGCCATGTATCCACTGCGCGTTTTTTAGTCTTTACTACGTGTATGATTTTGTTTTCAGGTAATATGAAAATATGCTTTTAGTTATCATTGCAATTTAAAACTTTGTATAATATCCTTATAAAACAACTGACTAGAGAAAAGCGCCTTCTTTAATGGTTTTTTCGTTATGCCTGTCTATTTGAAATTATCTACAACTCCTGACTAAATTGGACCAATCTGCAATTAGTAGCTATCCATTCTTCTAATTTGATTTCTGATACCCACACATATTATTTTTTTTATTATTTGGGAAACTTGATTTATTTATAAAATTTCTCGCTTGTGTTGTTTTAATATAATTTTGCAGATTAGTTACGCCGGTTTTTTACAGTATACAATGGATACGTGTCATGTGACATATGCACTTTGTCTTTTGCGCCTAATTTTTGGGAACCTATGTACAAAGTTTTAGATAGCTTTCGTTTTCCTTGACTGTCATACCTACACAAATCTGATTTTGACATCTTTGGAAGATTCATAGATATTTGATTTAATTTCTTTATCTCGACTTACTTGATCAACTTACTGAATAAAGTGTTCACTAACGATAAATTTGTATTTGTGTTCTTCATGACGAACATTAGTTCGGGTTTCTTTAAGGTTCCCGTGATTCGCCTGCTCACATAGCACTATAATTTTCGCAATAAATTTCTGCTTCTGCCATTAGATAACTGCTTCTGAAGAACAGAAACGAAAATTGTTTAAAGCTAACCTTTTCGTTAGTTAGTGGCAATTCTAGCTTCAAAATTCGCACGCAATTGGAAGAAGTTACCCCGTAAAAACTACTATAATAGGTACTATTTGTGTGGTGAAACAAAGTGCAGTTGTCTGTCCCGAGATGTTACTAAAGATATGCCATCTATAGAAAATAGACAACATACAGAATGATGTATCAATGGTTTCGGATTTACTAATAAATTTCCATCCAATAAATTTTCATCCGTTACTACAGAAAGTCGTTGCAATAATTTTTCCTCGAATATTGAAATCAAGAATAGCCCGTGTAGCTTCCGCTCTATGTTGAAACTGTGTAACAAAACAGCACAGAGTAGATGATGATTGAAAGTGTAAGTGTAATTTTATTCTTATTTCTTTAATTATAGAATAGAATAGAATAGAATAGGTTCTTTATTCATTGCCAATATTCAATTGGATAGAAGGCGTCAAAAAATTGGAACAACAATAATATATAATAGCAGTAACAATAATAAAGTATGAAACACACAATGAATAGACAAACAAAAGTAAAAACAAAATAACACACAATTATATAGACAAAAATTCAATGAAGCTGTAGAAGCTGTTCTCAATCAGATACTCTCTAAGTTGCACCTTGAATGCTTTAAGAGCACTAATCTTTCGTATTCTCTCAGGGAGTTGGCTGTGAATCGCCACACATACGAATTCGGGAGACTTACGAAACAGCGCCGTACTGTGATGCGGAACCGACCACAAATCACAACTCCTGGTCGAGTACGAGTGGCTCGGTAGGAACTTATTGAAATTAGTCACATTCTCTTTAGCAAATATAGCGCAGCGATAAATATATATTGAGGGGTATGTTAAAATTTTATTTTGTTTAAATATTGGCTGACAGCTGACCCGGTGTTTGACATTAAATATAAGCCGTATGATGCGCTTTTGAGCCACAAACACTCTATTCCAACCAACTGATTGACCCCATAGTATTATATTGTAGGACAATATTGAATAAGCCAGGGCATAATATACGCTAAGCAAGTTTTTTGAGTCAAGACACGATTTTAATTGCATAATTGCGTAATACGTCGAATTTAATTTTTTAATTACATATTCAATGTGCGACTCAAATGACAAACTCTCATCCAATAATACGCCCAGAACTTTAGAAGACCCCACGAATAACCCCTCGCACGGTAGAATCCGCCTTTTATGAAAATACATGATTGCAGTCTTTTCATTATTTAGTATTAGCCTATTTTGGTTGCACCATGTTGCCATCTGCGTTATAACTCGATCAATCTCCAGTAGCAACTTCTCACTTGTGTCAGACGAAATCGCTAATGAAACATCGTCTGCAAACAACACCAGAGATCCAGCCGATACGAATTCCGGCAAGTCATTAATGGCTAACAAAAATAAAAGAGGACCTAAAACGGAGCCCTGAGGAACACCTAGATCTACGCGAAACTCATCCGACAGAGTTGTGTCAATTTTAACTTTCATTTTCCTATCGGTCAGGTACGACTTTATCCATAGAAGCGGCAAGCCCCGAATACCTATAGTATATAATTTCTGGCATAAAACCTGCGGATCTATGCAGTCAAACACTTTGCTTAAATCAAAAAAGATCCCAGCCACGTGTCTATGTAGATCCATGTTGTAATATACGTATTGGGTTAAATCTATTAGGGCTGTTTCAGTTGATCTTTGTTGCCTAAATCCATGCTGATTATTACAAATAAGGTTATGATTCGATAAGTAACCCATTAACTGATCGTATGCTGCGCGTTCCAGAACTTTAGAAAAAGTGCTAAGTATAGATATAGGACGGTAACTTGCCACATCGACCTGACTGGCCCGCTTATAGATAGGTATCACAGTAGCAGTCTTCCACGACTCCGGAAAACGACCCTCTGCAAACGAACTATTTATCAAGTAAGCCAAGTGCTACGCTAGCTCATAAATAATATTCTTCAACAGAAAACTGCTAATTTCATCATCGCCCGCCGACGTCTTATTAGTCATCCTGGAAACCATCCCAATTACGTCAAAAGCACAAACAGGTTGAAACAAAAAAGAGGGACATGGATCACAGATAACAGCAGAAGACGACGAATCTACGGCACTCAGCTGAGAATCCACAAGTGCTCCCGCCACAGTCGAAATATAATATAATGTTTGTTATAATGTATAATGTTTGTATTTGTATTTTGGCCATAGTAACAACACCTTTCAAATTTAATATAAAACAAATGTAGGTACAACTAAAACAATATTCTCTAAAATACGGAATATTAGGCTAGACCAATAACAAATTTACCAAGGTCTGTACATTCCTAAATACGTGCTACAATTTGGACAGTAATGGTAAGTATTTTTACAACTATTCATACAATACGGAAGCAAACAACATGGCCAACAACCACATAAGCACAAAGCCACAGCAGCAAAATGAGTGAGATTTGATCGCTGACTTGTAGTTGTAGTAATTATGTGTGTTCCACATCTTTGACATACAGTCGCCGTGGGATCTGGACCCCATATCAATTCTAAAACAGCAGGTATTGATAAATATTCATATAAATAAAAGACAAATACCTGAGTCTACAAGAATTGGTCGATAAAAACGTCCTTGAGTTTCTGCATATGTAGGCGGTGGAGAGGGACTAATAAAGGGTGGAGATGGTTCTATATTACTACCAACCCTTCTACCAAATGGTCTCGCTACGGCTGCATCTCCTATTCGCATTACAGCGGAATAAGATGGCGGGGCTCCTTCTAAAGGTGGGCTTCCAAGAATTGGTCTTGGTGGAACAAGAGACGGAGTTATTTGTATTTCCTGAGATGTGGTGGTGACTGCACGTCTCGAAAACACTGAGTTATTCTCGACATTTTCGTCTATTGAAGGTAAATCGAACTGAGTGCTGTTATCATTTGTAGCTTTACATAAAATATTTTTTGAATGAAATAGATCATGCCAAGTTGAAGAACTTTTCCTTCTTAAGTCAACTGCGGAAGGAAAACTCTGTAGCATCAAACACTTAAAAGCAGCATCGGACATTCGAGACAGAGGCCGTGTTAGATTTTTTGTTGTTAGAATACGTTCCTGATGTAGCCATGTTTCAGAAAATATGTGGTCGGAAGATGTAATTGAGTCAAATTGTTTAGGATGTATAATTGCGATGTCTTTATTTTTTTTCTTACTCGGGCCTGCATTATTACTTTGGTTAGTGACTATATGCTCATTGCATTTCTCCAGAACATCTTCAATTACTGAATTGACGTTTCCATTTTCTAGAACAGTAACGTTTTCAGTTATTTTAGCTGAAGGTTTTGAATATATATTTGAAGCTTCCGATTTGGAGTTCACAGAGTGCTTGGAATTTTCATTATAAAGATTTTCTTGATCGCTAAAGTCGTTACTCGAATTTTGATTATCATTTTTGCTCATTATCTAAACTTGGCATTTTGACGAATCCTGACATCAACATTGACAGCAAGTTATAACCAAGTAAATTAGTATGTCTGGCAATAACTTATTCGTTTTTTTAATGAATATTATTTGCAGAGGTATGATGAGTATTTTCCGTGTCGTCACCAATAACGTCGCTTAATATGTCTACAGAAGTTTACACGCAGATGTGTACGTATTTTATATTGTTACCGTTATAACTTTACAACTGAGCGAAGTTGGCAGATTTTTTTGCACTCCTGGATGAAATGTTGCAGTTAGTTAAGTCTTTGATCGACATAGGTTGTACAATGTTACACATATTACTAGATTTGTTTGATGACTACTACGTGAAATGGATTATCAAATAATGCTTCAGGCGATGCTGATAAGTTAAAAACAGTAATACAGGAAAAAATGTATGAAACACTTGACTTTATTTCTAGTATTCACTGTATCTCATCTTTACATTTACAAATTTTAGCTCCATATTCTGTTGAATCAATAGGGCACGAGTGGTGTAGAGCACCTGTTCTTCTGTTATACGTTCCAAGGAAATACCCGCATTCTTGACAAAACAGATACATGATATCTGAACCTCCTAGAAGAAAGGGTAGGAAACATAACGGCCAACAACCTACCAAGCAAAGAGTGCCGAGAGAATTTTTCGAAACCTGTAAAATTATCTTTATCTTACTGTAATTTAATTTTTCACAAAATTATCTAGCCTTATTTCTTTGTTTTCTAATTAAGGGTAGTCCAAGTTTTCCGCAATTTGGGCACTCCTGAGAAACAATTCCTTGCTTCCAAGTTTCCACTATTAAATGATAAAATATGTTGAATAAGTTGAGGGATTGTAGGATAGGTAAAACCGTGAAATTTTTATAGATAAACATATATGATAAACATATATACCTGTTGCTTTATAAGCTTTTTTTGATGCGCTTTCTAACTGGCGATGCTCACAGTGACAGCCACAACCGCAACCACAATCACAACCTTGACCTTGAACACCGTTGTCTCCAAGAAATTGAAAATGCGTGATTTGTTCATTATGTTTTTCAAGAAGATGTCTTCCAAAAGCAGTAATATCATCAGGCTCGTAATTTAATTGTTCCCCGCATATTTTACACTTTCCTATTGCTGAGGCCATTTAATCTGCATAACACCAAACTGTGTGGTCTTGCTATACTGATTATTCTTGCAGGATATTTTGAGTATACATTTTTGTCCATTCGTTAATGCTATAGTGAACACTATACAAAACGAGTGATGCATCAAATTTACTATTTAATTTTAGAATTAGTTCCATAAGCCAAAGACTTTTTCGTAGATTTATTCGTATTGTGTCACAATTTGTGACATACGTCATTTACTGGGTAAATTGGTTAGAAAGAAGGAAGGTAAGTACAAATTTCACACAAAAACACTGTGCACGCGAATGTAATAATTCCAAATAAGATTGTATCTGTAAGTGTGTTTACGATTGAGTAGAAATTTTGTGTTTCTTAAGAACGATGAGTTATATATCGGCTTTCTAGAAGCGATGTTGACTGCTTCTAGAGCATTTGGGACAAATAACATCGTTCTTAAATTTGGGATGCAAATATGGTATGAAGAACAAACCGAATGGACACAATAGTAAAGACAGAATAAATTTTGTACAACCGTGTGGATCTTTTCGGTTCGAATACTCTACGTAGTTTTTACATATTTGACATCGAAAGCTCATAGTATTTTTGAACATAATTGATTAATTTTGATAATTTTGGCGGCGCGGTAATTTTAGGCGTGTAAAGTAGTTAGATATATGTCACTTACTGACTTTTAATCCATGGAGTATTTAATTTGAAGTAGGTATCTGAAATGTTTTGAAGTATACCTATATTTCCCTTGTCGTCGCGCAAAATGTTAAAGTTGCTGTAAAGCAAGCTATTTACTAAATAGACACTTTTCACGTTGGAAATTGCATTTTATTTGAAAAGGTACTAGATACGCATGCATGCGTTCATTAGGATTTAATTGAAGTTTTTACGTCCAAAATTGATCGGTATTACATTTCATCACGTTCTGAATTATTTCTTATAAACATAGATAAACAATTTATTTGAATTTAGCCGCACGGTTCTGAAGAACCGCATGTTTTTCTTTTCCCTTTAACAAAGAAATCTGAAAACATTGATGGAGTGCCTTGAATATGTATCTATGCTATAATTAATGTAAATGGATAATGTTAACTAACAACAAATAAGATTACTTGAGAATTCGATTATATATTATCTATTTTACAGATTTTACTCATAAACGTTGAAAACAATTTGAATATAACATATTCGGTAGACAAGATCTAAAAGCTTAATTTAGTATTGGCTATTGTCACCAACAACATATCAGAAATTGTTGATAAAGCTGTACGTTTATAGTTGAATGTCTTCAATAGAATAATGCTTTACAAACTTATCTGCTTAAACCGAAAACACATTTTTATAATTCAATATTTTTGTTACAAAACTTTCAGTGCTTTTCAAGGGACAAATCTGCTAGCTAGCTCATGGATAATGGCATAACACTTAAGCGCAGTGCTGCATGGAAATATAGTACACTGTACGAGTCACGAGTATCAACCTAATATTGTTCTTTTCTCTATACATGTAAGATATCTGTTAATTATTATGCATTAATGCATATCTATTCTTAAAATTAGTCTATTCGCTTTAAAAACACTGAAATCACGAGTACATATGGGAAGAAGTGCAACTAGGTATAACAAGAGATCCACACCCACTTCTGCTAATATGTGATACACCATAGAGTACTCCATCTTGTTCGTACTTCATTGAATCATTTCATTATACATATTTGTACTATTTCGTAGAGACGTGCAGTACATCTGAAAGCATGCGAATTCTCTGGAAATGATCACTTACACTTGCAATCAAACTAAACGAGATGAATTCACGATTTTCAACGATAGCTAGGCTGTTATTACTACAGCAATCAACGTTTGCTCAAGTTGTGACTCATGATATTGGATGTTTGGCTACTTTGATGGTGTCAAATCAGTGGTAATGAAGTAGTAGGTTTTTCTAACGTGAAAGTTATCGAGTCCTCACATTCTGGAAATGTTAGATGTATGCCACGTATGCTTACCACAGCTTTGCATAGCTCAGTAGGGATATGAAATTATTGATTTATGACGCTATAATGCTGATGTATGAATTATAATGTATACAAGATGTATGCATGTATATTAGAGTTACTATTATTTATGACACAAGTCATGAGTCAGAACGTCAGAACCAGGTCAGAACCTTTGAATGAGTAATCATATATCTCATAGTGACATTTGTCATTTTAGTTCCTTACATAATCTTTTATAGGTTCTAATTTGGAACAATAAAGTAAGGAAAATATATATGTACATATTTTAATTCTATTTGAACTTATATTAGTTTTCATATTATATGTATGCTAATGGCATCCAAATCATCGACTAGATATTCGTTGGGAAGGTCACTGTGCCGTTGCTGTAACCGAACTGCTGTTTCACTGACTGTACGATTCTGGCATATGAAATCAGAATCTTTAACTGGAGTAAGGTACCATACCTATTGCTGTTATAAATGTAAGTGCGATCAATATTATCCAGAGATGATATCTGAAGATATTGGAAAAGAATCTTTTATGTTAACTTGCCCAAGTTGCCGAGTACCTCAACACTCTAGAGTAGTTTATGTTAATACTAAAAAAGTCCATTGGTTTGCTATTTTATTGTCTCCGTGCGGACTTTGCTTATTGCCATACTTAATTAATCGATGTAAACGTGTAAGACATTTTTGTAGTATATGTGGTAATTACTTAGGAACCAGTACAATTTCTTCCAAAAAGGTTCATAAACCACGGCGAAATAATGCCTATGTTGTATAATATATATAATATTCGTATGGATATGCGCTAGTGTCTATGATGTATTGTAAATAGCCTTAAATAAAATTTTAATTTAAACATGTTCTTTAATTCTCAAAGTGGACTATTATGAAACTTTGGTTGATATATGGGGTTGTATGTGCGTTGAGATTACAGCCACAGATTTCGTTAAGCATTTGGTAAATGGTAAATTCCCAATTTTAAAATAAAAAGGTACAAACCCTTACGTCAATGGTTTGAGAACAGAAGAACTGAGGACAGGCATTGGGGTCAATCGGTCTACATACTACCTCAAAGTGACTATGGGACTCCATATATGTATTTCAAGCGGAGAGGTTTGCTATAAACTTATACGCCGGGCGGCGTTGAAGGCTGTTAGTATGTACGTACACATATGAGTCTGGTCTTTTGCATGAATGTGTATGCAATTTAAGGTAATTGGGGCCCAATAACCAACTAACTCTTCAGCGGAGCACAAGCTACCAAGGGATTGAAGCGAACGAAACGACAGATAAGTTTGCCAAAGAAACAAGAAAAATACCTTTTATTGGACCTAATTCCTGTGGTCTACAACAAAGCCACCTGAAACAAGCAATCAGTAAATGGGAGGACAATTAGGTAGGCTACCCCTTGGGAGAACACCCCAGAATAAAAACTGGCGAAGCCACGGTTATCAAGATCGCCTAAGTTAGTAGTGCTATCTTTCAGTAAAGACGACCTCAGACTAGTGGGAGGATTTTTGACGATCATATGGCTCTAAAATATCATCTATATAAGCTGGGCAAAGCTGAGGATCAAACCTTGCCAAGGAGATCTAGAGACGGAAGAACACGTTTTTTGCGAATGTGTTGCTGTTAGTAGTACTCGACAACAACACTTCCGTAGACAGTTTCTAAGGCCTACATTAAAAGCCTCCAACAAATTTAACATCAAGTAATATGCATCCAATAAGATATGCTTTATTATATATATGAATGTATATCTATCACCTCTGACACCACAATATTTTCTGAATATGGCGCCCTAGTGCCGTGAGATCGGTGTTAGTTATCTGTAGCTCCAGTATCTCCAATTTTAACAATTGGAGTCTTCTTTTTACAAATATACTGTACGAGTGCTTCAAAACGTTCTCCATACAGTTTGATCAAGAATTTTTGGTAGATTATAATCGTAATCAATGTAATTTACTTCCGAATTTTATTAAATAATGTACAGTAGCAATGGTTTGCAGTTAAACTTTTCCTCGGGACAATTAATATTAATGATGTAACTAGCATATTATTGAGCTACAACGTTGGTGCTGTTGGCGAGTTTTGTGTTGAAAAATAGAAGCGAAGCTGTGCTACCAGAGGTTATAGAATATTTCAAATCGAACGTGCATTAAAAATGTAGGTTTGCTTTATATGCTTATGCTGCTCTTCATCGCGCATATTTACAGTTTTGTACGTATACAGGGTGTCCGCGATATACAAAGCATCCTTTTAAGGGATGATAGCTACAAGGATTTAGAAACAAAAACATATAAGTAATACACCTTGGGTCTATCTGTAAGCGTAAACGAGAAAAAAAATATTTCTAAAAAGTCTTTTTTGGTCAAACTGTACAAGAGAACTCATCCATATGGCTTCTTAAATAACCAAAAAACCATATCAAAAATTTAGAGTTGAAAATAACTGAAAACAACGATGAAAACGAATTATTTCATACTTTGAAATTGAAGCGTGGTGTCATTTCTCTTACCCCATACTGTACACGTTTGCAATAGAAGCGGCAGATGCAGCCAAATATCATATGTTAATACGACCTTGAACTACATTCGACCATTGTATCGTACGAAGTCAATGGCCATACGTTTTAAAAATATCCGATCAATAGGGAATAGGTACATATCTTTGAGTTTTTTTTTAATAATGTTATGATAATAAAATCGTTATTGTTATGTTGAAGTTAGAGTAAAAAGGGCGTGTTTAATAGCAGCTTTCGATCGGTAAATGAAAATTTAAGTTGTATATCTAATAATAGTGCAATTATGTCATGGCGCTTTAAGCTCTTTCGCAAAGGCTACTATAAAATTTAGTTCTTTTCTTTTATTTGTGATAAATTGCTGGTCCTAAAAACACGTTTTTGAGAGACAGGAGAAAATGTATTACAGGAAAGGCTCGATGTGTTGCCCATTTGCAAGAACACATGCCTGTAATCGTTGGGTACTAATCAGCTGGCGCTGTACAGTATGCGTCGAAGTTTGTGACATGAGAAATAATTTTTTTTCTCGTTTACGCTTACAGATAGACCCAAGGTGTATTATATGTTTTTGTTTCTAAATCGTTGTAGCTATCATCCCTTAAAAGCATGCTTTGTATATCGCGGACACCCTGTATACATAGAACGAGCTGTAATGGTATGACACATGCATCTTTTTATCTGAAAAGTTAATGGGATGATGGAAATAATTTTCGCGAAAAGATAAGAACACATTTTCCGTTTATTGACGCTCAAAAATATTTACAATAAAATGTAGTTTTCATTGTCGACTGATACCTTAGAAATGCTTGAATTAGAAAATAGAGAATAGTCGGATTCTTTGCAGGTATGTATATAACGTCTCGTCTAGCAAAATTTTTAAATTTTGCAGTATTATGAGTGCAACTGATCCAAAAATTTATGACAAAATCCATATGAAATTCTTGAAACATCCTTCACTTGTGTGAAAATGGGCGTTTAGCTTTGTTAAAGGCATTATCTGAGACGGATCTAACGTGCCGATTTCAAATTCTCATTTACATTAGACAAATGGGTTTGTTAAACTAAAGACAGGCAATGAACTAGGCATGCGGAATTAAACCCACTGCTATGCTTTAAAATAAGTAATCTTCATTTTCAGCGTGATCGAATACTGGGTGTATGTATATGCTAAATCAGAGGGCGCAACTTTTAAAGTAAAACATAAATTGGAGTAGACTAGTAGCGCAGTGGTAGTACACTTGTTTCCCAATCTGGAGGCACTGGATTCAACTTCTAGTATGTCGTTTCTGAATTTAGTTTTCTGTAGGTTTCTAAGTTCCATGACAAATGCTCAAAACAGTCTCTTAAATTAGTTACATGCGTAATAATAATATAGTCACCCAATACCTCCTGTAATTTAGGGATATTGAACGATACGAATGCATCAATTGTTAAAATCATCACAAAATTACATCAATGAAGAAATAACACACATTGTAGAAAGACAATATATATTTTCTACAATATAAACACTTTAGTTGTCAGCCCCATTACAAGAACAATATTGTATCTAGTATGGACATACATCGTATTATGTTATGCGCGATGTACACATGTTTTACTTACATAAGTGTATATGTGAATGTTATCAATACATACAACGTCATTTTATCACAATTATAGTAAGGCTTCTTATCATTATTATAACGTAGGCTTACCTATCTTTATACAAATTAATATATGTATAATATATAACATTTATGAAAATAGATATGTATAATTATTAAACGAAACACTATGGAACGTGTTCGATTATAAGAACTATTTACAAACTAACATGATCTACACACAAATACTTACATTGATCTAAAATAATAAATACAGTTTATCAAAAAATAAATAGTCTAAATCGAACCATTGTTTTATCCTGATAATTAACTTCATATGTTTCTGATGATAATTATGTTGTGTTTCTGATTTTTTAGGGAATGGATTCCTGGTAATCAAGAAATAAACTATTCTTTGTGTTAGTAGAACTTCTATCCATATTTCTGTTTGTATGTAGTAATTGTTAGTGTCCCTAATAAGTTTCTTATTTTGTAGTTTGAATCATTCTGTTAATTACTACATACATATATTATTAAAATTTTAATTCATCGAGTTTTTCCATTGTTTCTATAAAATGGAAATTATCTGAAAAAAAAAACAATTTACTATGTAAAAGCGGTGACAGATACGTTCTACTCATTGCAATACAATCTTAATTTGTATTTTATTTACAGACACAGAAAACTATGAAATATTGACTATGTATTGGTAGGTATTACCGTGAAAATAATTAAGTACATTAACCTTATTTGACTTTTTAAATAATAAGAAAATTTAGCAAAATCAGATGGCAACTCTCTGTCAAGAATTGACTAATGTAATAATAATCATTGGTTTCAATAATTTGACCAGTTAATTCGTGTTGCTTTCTCTTAGGTTAATCTTCTTCTTCTTTTCTTTTTTGTGTCCGGAATATTTTACCTCTTAGCTTAATAATGTGTCATCAGTCCTAGTCCTCACTTGTATAGTTTCTCAGAATTAGTACTTTATATGATCTTTACGTGTTAAAGTAATTTAAAAATTTGAATAAATTTTTAAGTGATATGATGATTTATTTTTATATCCTGAATTTAATGACAACATAATATTAAGAAACCAAATAGGTAAATCCAGCTTGTGTGCTTGAAAATTGCAGTTCGTGATATTACGAATGGAGAAATACATACATATTTGTTCCGGAAGACCAATAGAAGCACCTCTGCGAAAATTTTAGCCAATGTGTACTATATTTGTTACTACTACCAGTTATTAGAATGCTAACTAGAACTAACTGACCTGAACATTGTAGTATTGTACAGTACTGGGGTCACCATACGAATAATAATTGCAGCTTTAGCGAACCTGAAAGTAGCATATTTTTGGGCACCACATAATCTGGTTTTAGGTAATATTTTGTGTAGGTATGTAGGGTTACTTACAAAAAAGATGAAAGGCTAACAATGGAAAAAAGACTATGGCGAGGAATTAGACGTCAATTGGATTCTGAGCATAGTAGGTCCAACGGAGAAGTTACTGTTACTGTAAAACTCAATTTTCAAAATGATAAACACTACCAATTTAAAACATAGCGTGTCGGCGAATGAATATGGAATTGCGGATTCTAAAATGGTTTTCTAGGTGAAATGGTTGAAAGGAATTGTAATTCTAAGTGAATTAAACAGAGTTGCATAGGGCATGTGCTAATATATGGAGATTGCCTAACAAAAGTTTAAATATCAGTTGTGCGATGAAATTTAACGATCACCATAAGTAAGAAAATATCTTGTACTTGCTACTGTTTCAAGATTGCGCTGACATATAGCTCTTACCTTATTTTTGAGTGTATATTTTAGAAAAGGTTAAAACCGTTTCTAACTAGACAGATCTTATCAAATGAATTGAAATAGTTGGTGTAGGTATACTGTTGGCGAAGTCTTAATACACACATGTACATACTTTCTATGCACACTAAGTTCATTTTGGATTAATTGTGCTTGATTATTAAGGAAAATCTTTGAAACTTTCAAAATTAATTATTGCACCATTATGTGTAATGTGTGTGTTTCTTAAGAGCCTCTGAAAATATACCTAACTATATTTGAGCGAAATAGTATGAGCATCATCTCACTCCTTTTCCCTTCTCTTACTTTCGGTCGTCCTTTAGTGTACATATTCAACAAACAGCAATCTG